>PVJH01038683.1:0-17010 GCA_004026705.1 Nesogale talazaci | reverse complement strand
TCTTTTTTGTTTCCACTGCTCTTTATCAAACATGATACCCTTTTCCAGGGACTTTGTCTCTCCTAACAACATGTCCAAATTATGTAAGATAAAGTTTCACCATCCCTGCCTCAATGGAGCACCCTGGCCTTACTTCTTTTAAGACAGATCAGTTTGCCCTGTTAGCAGCCTATAGTACTTTAAATAGTTTTCTCCAGCACTGCGATCCAATGCATCAATGCCTCTTTGATCTTCTTTACTCAATGCTGGAATTTCACATGCATATTAGGTAGTGGAGAACATCATGGCTTGAGTCAGGCAAATCTTATTCCTCTAAGTAGTGCCTTTGCTCTCCAGTACACTAAAGAGTTCTTGTACCACAGATCTTCTCCTTTATTGACGTCTGCTCCAGGCCATTGATTATGAATCCAACCAAGACAAGATTTTTGAGAACTTCAACCTTCTCTCCATTTACCTTACCGATTGGTGCAGTTGTGAAGATTTTGTTCTCCCTTACAGAGAGTTTTAATCTATACTGAAGGCAACCTGCCTCAGTCTTCATCAACAAGTGCTTCGGGTCTTCTTCGTGTTCGCCAAGCAAGGTTATGTCATTTACATATCACCGATTGCTAGTAAGTCTCCCTCCATCCCTGAGGCCAAGATGTCCTTCATAGAAGTCATATAAGTCATTTTCTCGGATGATTTCTTCAGCATACAGATTGAGTAAGTATACTACCCTGATGCACACTTTTTCTGGATTTTCAACCATGCAGAAATGCCCTGATCAGTTTGGACAACAGTCTCCTGATCCATGAACAAGTTCTGCAGAGCACAATTCAGCAACATTCTTCTCAAGATAATCCACAGTTTATTTTGGGTGCACACAGTCAAATATCTTAGCATAGTAAGTAAAACACAAGAAAGAAAATCTTTCTATTTTTCGCTGCTTTGAGCCAAGATCCACCTAACAACAGCAGTGGCATCTTGTTTTCTACATTCTCTTCTGGATCCAGCCAGAATTTCTGGAAATTCCCTGTCAATATACTGCAGCAATTGTTTTTGAATGATCGTCAGGAAAATTTTACTCGCATGCAATGTCAATGATATTATTGTATAGTTTGAGCATTCTATTGGATCACCTTTCTTTGGAATGGGCAGGGATATGGGTCTCTTTTGGTCAGTTGGCCAACTAACTGCCTTCTAAATTTCTTGGCGTGAACAAGTGAGTGCTTCTAGTTCTGTATGAGCTTGCTGAAAATTTTCCGTTGGTAGTCCATTGTGGTAATTACATAATCTGTTGTCCATTTGAGAGGCGTAAGGGTGAAGAGGGCTAAGTTTAACCTGTCAATCAGGTAGCAGCTTAATGGCCTCATTTGGAGGTTCTGAGAAGATAAATTGCTCATTACAGGTGGGACATAGGCTACTCCCTGCAAGATATTACAAGCAGCAAGCCTGATGGGGTAATGCTGATTTAGTCAGAGCTCTGGGAGCTGGAGGAACCATGTGGAGACCCCTGCAAGCACTGAGATGCTTACAATACCACTAGCTCCACAAGACTTCCCACCCACCAGCCTATGATTTTCCTGTATTTTGGTATCATTGCATGTGTTTTGAGAGTCTGAAGAGGACTTTATAGATTGGTATTGGACATTTGGGACAGTATTGGGCTTATGGACTTGATCTGTACTGCACTGGGATGTTTTTTTGATATTCAGTTGCTCTCGTATATAGAGCTCTTTTTATACACATGAGTGCTTTTGTTTCTTTTGTCTACATAGACTAACACATCCATAATTTCCTGGAGCCTTGTTTATAGCTAATCCTTTCAGTGCAGTTTGAACTCCTTTGTTCTTCAGCATCATTAGCTCTTGCTCACATGCTACCTCCTGAAATGGTGGAATGTCAAGTACTCCTTTTTGGCACAATTGCTCTGTGTATTCTTTCCATCTTCTTATGATGCTTCTTGAATCATTAAACATAGAATCTTTGTGGGGTGGGGAAGGGTAAAAGGGAGACAATGCCTATGAGTCCAGGGGAAAAAATAATATTTGGAAACTGATTGTGGTAGCAATGGTACAGTATTACTTGATATGATTGAACTACAAAATGATATGATATATGTATGAACTCCCAGTTAATAGCAAATTAAAGTAATATAAATAAATATCAAACAAGATATTATAATATTTCAACTTGAGGCTCATGCTTTTTCTTTGTACCCTTTAAGTTTGTCATGCTGAATGTGTTCTCCTCTTTTGGTTTTCTAGTTATTTGCACAAGAAGAAATTGGTGTGATTCTTTCATTTATTCATCACTTGCATTAGTGGGTGGTGCATTCATTTGAATACTAATAGCATTCTCTGGTCTTTCTTATGCACCTATAGCTATTAGCCTCTCACAGACTGCAGCATCCTTCAAGGTAGATAATGGAATATTCTTTTGATCATGAATGTGATATTATTCCTCGTGAATGTGTCATTTTGGGCATATCTGTTTCAAAATAGGCAATATACTCCATGTTAGCTTTTGTATGTCTAGCATATTCCATTTCAGCTTTTTTCATGTGTTTCATCTCTCTTTTTAATCATTTCAAATTTTCCTATGTTCATACTGTATGAATTCCACAATCCACTTATTAAAGGATATTTGCAAACTCTTCTCATTTTGAATCATGCTCCATCAGCGAATGAAACTCACGAAGGCTTTGCTCCACCAAGGTCAGGTAGAGCAACTCTACCTGATGAGCTTATATTGCAGCACTATAGCAGACAAGGTTTCACTGATGTTCATAAGGCTTTCAGTGACTAATCCACTAGAAGTGAACCGATTCTTCCTAGTCCTTCATGTCTGGACTAAACCAAACCAAACTCAATGCTCTTGATACAATTCTGACTCACCATGGTCCTTTAGTACAGGGGAGAATGGCTAGAACAGGGTTTCTGCGTCTCCAGTTCTTTACAGCAGTAAAAAGCCTCAGCTTTCTCACATGAAGGAAGTGGTGATGTCTAACTGCTAACTTTTCCACCATGGGTGACCACGTTGGTGTTTGGAATACTGATGGCATAATACCTCATGGAATCACAGCGGCACACAAGCCTAACACGGTATGAAAATTTGACAGAAAAGTGGTGAAAGAAGAGAATAACAGACGAGACACACTGACACTAAGTCGATGCTGACTGCAAGTGCCAATGCTGACCCAAAGCAAGCCCCCGTGGGTTTCCAAGACTGTAACTCTTTAAGGGAGGGGAAATCCCAGTCATTTTCTTGTGGAACTGCTCGTGACTTTACACTGTTAACTATGTGGCCCACAGTCCAACTCATAACCACTGCACCACCAGGGATTCCTGATACACAGTAGCCACATACTAATTTATTCAAAAAGACAGTTACCTGGCAGGAAGGGTACACTGTCAGCACGCTATCACTAAGTTATAGACTGCAAATATAAATGTATTACATACACAATCCTGTATTACTGGAAATAATAAGCCTAATCTACAAGTGGATAATAGGCAAGATGAAGAAGGATGACTAGATGATAGGCATTTTACCTCCTCACTCAGGACCATAGGTATGTGCTATAAATATATCTATGTTTGTAATCGCAAAAACAAAGGGCACTCTTCAGTGTAACCCAAAGTTATTTTCTTAGTCATAACCACTCATCTGGAAGAAATGTGTCACTAGAGGTTTGGGACCATAGTTTCTGGGGGCAACATAATTTTCAAAGACAATGTTTTACAACCTTCGTGGTAAGTAGCAACTGGGATCTTAAAAGCTTGTGAAAGGCCATCCAAGGTGTAGTTATTTGTTTCTCTCCATGGGCAGCAAAGAAAAGGGAAGAAAATCTAAGACAGGTGGAAATAAATGCAGTAGACTATTGGATTAGGTGAACCACATATTTTACCACATTGGAACCAGAGGAAAGGGAAGGGTTGTGAATGAAGTGGAAGGAAAATGTGCAGCAAAGCTCAAAATCATGAAAAAATAAATAAAAGCTTAATGGCCTGATGGGGAGTGGTGGAACCCTCAAGACTATGGTTCTTGGCTACTCTTTACAGATGGAAGTGAGCACACACCCATAGTTCTACTTTCAATCAAACAGTAAGGCAGCCTATGGATGAATGATAATACCAGGGAGTTGCTTAGGCATTCCTTAGAATAATTAATCAAAATGAAATCATATGACCAGCATTTGCCCTGGAATAAATCTCAAAAGACAGGCATGGATAGGAAAATAGGACACATGTAAATGGTAAACACAGGAAAATTTCTATTACATTGTAAGTACTGCAATCGATGCCATGAAACAAGAGGTATGTGAATTGTTGAATGGAAAACCAAGAATACTCTGTAAATCTCCATTGAAATCATTTTACAACATTTAAAAAATGAAATAAAAGTATGAACATGTGATTAGACAAGGGAAGAAGATTGATGCTTTTATAAATTAGCACCAAAAAGAAAAGAGATTTATCTGAATTGTATTCGAATATTTGGTGGAGGGTAGAATGTATAAGTGATGAACATGGCTATTTGGGTGGAGAGATTTCTAATCAAGGTCTCACAGGGGGACATATAGATTTTTCTTGCTATGTAATCATGAAATGAAAGAGGAAAGAGATGGGATTTAAAATGGAAATAATTGTTATAAAAAAACAATAGAGATATATTTAAAGTGAAGTGGGGTCATGGCCACTCATCAATATGTGACTATATATTGAGCTGCCGCTCAAGCTAAACTCCCAATCTGAGAAAAATTAGTTCTTCAAGTATGGCCTTGCTTAATCCCCACCCCCCAGGAAGTGATAGCTAAAATTATGAGTGCTAGTAAAGTGTGGTGAAATAACTCAATGGTGACTGGCTAGAGGAAGGAATAGTATTTGAGCTCTTAATGATGTGACTTAAAACAAGCACAAGCAGTCATCTAAATGAAGCATTGATTAAGACCAGAAGACAAAAGCACACCAGCCTGTGTGATCCCCAAATTATAAATAATAAAATCATAGCACAGAGGGGGAAATGTTATTAGAGCTTAGTTCTGAATAGCCAATTTGCAGAAGGTTACCGAAGACAGTGAAATAGTAAACCCACTTGCAGCTTAAGCCTCTGCTGAAGTCCCCCAACCAAGGACCAGAAACTGGAAAGGCCTTGGCACCAGGCACAGTACATTGCAGATGGATTACTATAATTATAATTATAAAATGCCTTGTCATTTTCTTTCTCTTTATCCAACATATCATTGTTCCCATTTTTTATATTTGCTGCTTTGTTTTTAATTGGATTTATTTTTAGTTCAATACGTCATTGTTACTGGTTTGTCTGTGTTCTGCTTTGATTCTGTATAATTTTCTATATGAGAAACCAAGATAAGGTAAACCCATAGAGACAACAACTGGATCCATAGACTCAAAGGGACATGACATGGGAGATTCAGGGAAACGGGGAGAACAAAAATGAGTCCAAGGAAGAAGTATCTTAAAATTGTTTGTGGTGATGTCTATACAACTCTTATGAATGTGGTTAAATGATCAAAATGTGTGCCATGTCAATTTTTTGTGGTGACTTTGTTAAAAATAAACAAACTAATTAGAATGAATAAAATGAAGAGAAAGTGAAAACAATTTACAAGATTTGGAAAATTCTGTTGTACAAACTTATGATGAGTGTCCTAAAATGTTCACTAGAGAGATGGCGACACTATCCTTTATTGAAAAGCCTCAATTCTGTGGTGGAGGGAGCTAATCAACAAAGAGAAGAAACCACATCAGATTAACCTGAAAAGGACACAGAGAAGACTCACAGGAAAGCTCTCTACCACCTGGAATTCTACAGGCTGAAAGTAGGTCCAGAAGTTATTTGGTTGCAAATACCTATTGCCTTCCAAGCAAAAAGAAACCAATATTCTATTAACAGTCGAAAGAGACAAATGTCAGGGATGCCTCCCTTTCAGTGTGTAAAAAAAATACTCCATTTAAGTTTCAAGGACAAAACTCTGGTGGCATCATGTTTTATGAGTTGAGCTATTAACTGTAAGACCGTCAGTTCAAAACTACCGGATACTCCTTGGGAGAAAGATGAGGCTTTGTACTTCTGTAAGAAATACAATCTCGGCTGAGCCCCAGTAGCATAGTGGTTGAGTGCGGAACTGCAGCCCACTGGCTTGATGGTTCAAACCCAGCAGCAGCTCTCTGGAGTAAGGCTGGGCCTCCTACTGCCACCAGAGGGCAGTGATGCGCCCCCCCCCCTCTTCAAAAGAAAGATAATCTCAGAAACTTACAGGGGCCTGCTTCTACCCTGACCTATAAGGCTGCTACAGTCAGAATTGGCTCGCTGGCAGCAAGAGAGCTTTCAATGGCTTGACACCCCCCCCCCCCACCAAGTCAAGTCTAAAGTGTATGATTGCTATTCCAGGGGTGTGACTGCCAGGCCTCAAGGTCATGAAAATTGGGTATTTGTTCAAAGTTGGGCTTCCATGGCCAAGAAGCAGGAGAACAGGGCCTTCTGAAGCTAGGAAACTGAGGTTACCACTGAGATATACTAGAAGACTGTGATTCCCCAAAGCTAGAGGCGCACAGCTACCAACCTAGATGGGGCTGTCACTCAGGACTAAGAGGCTGCCATCTCTAGGACCTAAAGAGCATAGCCAACACTTAGAGTCAGGAGGGTGGGGCTACTTGAGAGGAGAATGCTCACAAATGAAGAGATACCTGAAACACACCCAGAAGCATAACTGAATTACATGAATCAGAAGATGAGATTTAGGAGTTAATGTTGATGTTGTCCCATTACAGGAGCAGATGGCAACAAAGGACAATTCTGGGGTCATCTGGTAGGGAGGTAGTGCAGTCTGATTCCCCCACCAGCAGCTGAACCAAAAAGGGAACTTAGCAGACTAGCAGGTGGGCCAAACAAAGGGAAGTTACACAGCTCCTGAAGAGACCCCCCAATGCCAGTCTGGGAATTCCCCCACACTCAGTGGGGAGGGAGTCATGAAGGTCAGTGAACAGGACTTGAATTGTGTATATTTATTCTCTCCTTCTCTGTCTGTTTTTTTCCTCTTCTTCCCCCTTTTCTTTTTTCAATCTTTTGTTTTCTTTTTGTTTGGTCTATGTCATACTCAGTTTGCTTACCTGTATGAAGCATGGGAAGCAATTCAGACTAGACCAGAGCATGTACACAGGTATTGATAAGAGATGGGAACTCAGGACACACAGGACCAGGAACAGGTGTGAGAATAGCCATATTAGAGGGTAGGGGGAAGTGGGGAGAGGAAAGGGGAAAGGGAAACTGATTGTAATGCTCATCATGTAACCACAAACCCCTCTACAGGAGGAAGAGCAAGAGAAAACATGGGGGAAGGGAGAAAGCAGTTGGTGTGAGATATGAAAATCATAATAGTTTATAATCTATCAAGGGGTTATGAAGGGTGGGCTACAGGAGCTGATGCCAAGGGCTGAATAGAAAGCAATTGTCTAGAAAAGAATGAAGGCAACATATGTACAGACATGCCTGATGCAATCAATAGACAGATTGCAACAAAAGTTGCAAGAGTCCCCAGTAAAATGATCTTTTACTTAAAAGAAATAAAGCGTTAATGTTGAAATCGGATCAGACTTTGGGAAAATGTGATGGGGTGAAGGTCTTAATACAGACTGCATTTGAAGGGGCATGGTAAATGTGCAACAGTGGAATAAACATAACGATTGTGAGGATGATGAAGGATTGGGCAGTATTTCATTCTGTTGCGCACAAGATTTGCTATGAATTGAAGTAAACCCAATAAAAAATGGATTGGATTGTGTCCCCATAAAATATATTTATAAATGGGGCTGAGCCTCGGTGGCACAGTGGTGGAGTGCGGGACTGCAGGCCATGGGCTTGGCAGTTCAAGTCCAGCAGCAGTTCTCCAGGAACAAATCTGGGTAGCTCCCACGACCACCATAGGGCAGTGATGCCCCCCCCAAAAACAAAACAAAACAAAACAAAACAAAAACCAAAAAATAAATTTATAAATGCCAACCCCTATACATGTGTCTGTGACTACATCTGAAAATGGGAATTTTTTTGTTATGTCCATAAGGTTATGTGAGTCTAGGGTGCGTCTTAAGTCCATCTCTTTGAAAATACAAAAAGAACAGCTTAAGCAAAGAAAGAAGGATAAACTAGGGAAGACATATTATGTAGTGATAACCCAGGAAACACTAAGAACAAACAGAGAGAGAAGACCTTCTAGATTGACTACCCAGCATTCAGACTTTTAGCACCCTGCCTGTAATTAAATAAATTTCTGCTCATTAAAGCCACCCTTTTGTGGTATTTCTCTTAAGAAACACCAGTTAAGTAATATACAGAATTGTATGAGGAGGTTAGCTTTCCAGTAGGACTCAAAGTAAACTTGGTGCAAGATAATGCTTGAAGAATATTTCTTCCATTAATCCTTTAACATAAATTAAATGGTCAATGTTTACCAAGTTGTTTTTCTGACTTCAAAACTATCCTTCAAAAGAAGTAGAAGCCTCCAAGGTTGGCTTTCTTGTCCGACTAGAAAATTAAGGGGTTGAACAGGCAGTTTCCTTATGTCTTACAAGACATTGTACTTCCCATTTTCTTAGAAGAACCAGGAGTAATGCATGTATTGGACACACTTATTCACTTGGAGTTGAAAGCTTCAATCATTAAAGCATGTTGCTGATATGATACTGTTTTTTGAAAATTGTCTATAGATGGAGAAAGTGTGAAAGAATATTCTAAAATGTTTGTCTATGAAAGTATCTATGAACCATAATGTATCTATGAAAGTCCAAGATAAGGGCTTTTATTTTCTCTTGGAAGGTTTGTCATATAGAATCTTGTTACTTAATATATGGCGCATAAGGACAGGTAACAATGTGGCCAACACATGGTAGTCAATTGCAAGTGCAGAATCTTAAGCACCATAGAGATCTACACAATCAGGCTCTTTATGTTAATTGAAGGCTCAAGTGATTGGTACTCTTATTAAATTTAAGACACACAGGTCTAGCAGTGAGTTCATTGTGTGGTTGGCTACTTGGGATAAGTATAGTATTCCTAGGTTGTTTAAAATTATCTTCCTTCTAAAGTTGGGTCATTGAGTATTTCTGACAGCCTTGTGAAAGAGTTAGGATTTGAATTCCTCTTTGCTTAAGATGGATCTGTGGTGGCACCAAAGGGATTAATCATTGGGCTTCTAAATACAAGGTGAGTGGTTCAAGCCTAACAGCAGCTCCTCTGGAGGCAGATAAGACAGTGGGTTCCTGCAAAGATTTATAATGTCAGTCATCTAAAGAGCAGCCTAGTCTGTTCTGTAGCGCCATTATGAATTGGAATTAACTCAATAGCAGAGGTTTGGTTTTTTGATGCCTTAAAGCTCTTCTCATTAAACCATATGGTTTAAGGGACATAGAAAGACAATGTTTTGAACTCAACAAATCTAGAAGACATAACTCTAATCCCAAATGTGAAGAAGGGAATCCATTTAGGAAATCCCTGCATCATCTTCTCATAGACCTTCTTTCCTATCCCATAACCACAGCCTCTTCCTCTTTTGGACTTTGCTCTCCTCTAGCAAGATCCCAGGTGCTCATAGCAGCACGTCCTTTAATGCAGTTGCTTTTCCTATTAGAGAAGTTATACAATGAGATCTCCAAAGTCTTAAAACCAAGGAGAATGAAATTTAAACTGTGAAATCATAGGCATTATAATGGGTTGCACTTTGGGAGTAAAGACACCTATCTTATGATACATGCTAGGAAGGTGACTGCCATTAAAGGTCATTGTAAACCCAAGAATTGTATTCTGTGTCTTAATTGGAAGGGAAGGCCATCACGTCAATACACCCCTGGGAAGTTTTCCCACCCCCACCCCTCACTTGGGTATGCCATCTTGTAAGATTTCCACCATCAGAGAGCTAGGGTGTACCCTAGTTTGCAATGTCGCTGGTGCCCCCTGCTGGAATAGAATTGCTTACATTTACATCTTCTGGGGCATCTGTGCCAGCAACCCTGTTAAGACATAACCTTGCCAACATAGCCTACGGGTATCAGGAGAAGTCATTTAATTAACCTCTCTGCTTCAGTACCCTGACATGGAAGAGTGGGATAACAATAGCAGCCAATCCTAAATTTCTTGTTGAAAGGTAGAATTAATTAGGGATGACAGTAAAACACTTCATAAAACCTGGGTACTGAATACCGATAAATGTTTGAACATGCCCCTCGTGTTCCAGTGGTAAGAGGATGACACCGTGGTATGTATTCTTATTAAGCCTGCTGTTGCTAATTTTATCCGCTGATTATTACTCACGTTTCTTCATGATTAGATGCACATTCAATAGCATCATCACCCACTCTGGCCACTATGACATCAAGGAAATAATTTGGTGGCGAGCACATGGGTGTGTGGTAAGGTAATTAAATTCGGATGGAGAGGACCACATATCTCAAATTAGAAGAAATAGCTATGTGTCACCATACTTTGGAAATGTCTTCCAATGTGTGTTCCTTTGCTGAGAAACATGTCTCTTCTCAGATAAGAATGTCATTAGCTGCCCCCAAAGTTAATTTGTCGTGAGAAAGGAAGAAAGTAGCAAAGTCAGGGCAACCCAGCCACACAAAAGAAGGGCTCTCTCTTTCTGACCAGGTAGCAGCTGAGGGGGAATTAGGAAAGAGACATAGCAAGATGGACTGTCCAATGTGGGTCTTCACGTTTCCCTTCTTGAACTAAACTCCTCAGGGGTGGGGTAAGCAGATTTGCAGATAGATATAAGGCAAGAAGCTTCTGATGATTTAGCTAGCAGATTACTCCTCACCAAGAAAAATCGTGCTCATGATCAGCCCAGTCTTGTTTATTACTGACACAAATATCAAAGGATAGCTGGAAGGCAGTCTCCTGGTTCCCGGTAATGATACCATCCTTAGGAAGTCTGGGAGGCCCAACTTCCTTATTTGCATGTAAAATAAGGATCCCTGGTGTCCAAGTGAGTTAAGGTCAGTAGTTTGAATCCCTTAGCCATTCCTTAAAGGTTTTCAATCTAACAGAGCAGTTCTACTTCTCATCAGATCACTGTGAGTTGAGATCAACTCACTGGGTTTAAGGGAAGGTAGACTACAGCACGGGGGTCAGAGTTGGGTATTTTTCAGATCACTTGGTTAATGCCTATGTTGTTATGAGCTGACTTCAAATAAACTTTCAGAAGGAAAGCACATCTTCTTACTTCAACTCCCATCCCTGAGATTGCTCAAGGACATCCCTGTTAGGAGGGTTGTATTTTCACTGAATAGTCATGCCATTCACATGACAAGAGTGAGATACAAATAGGGGCTGTGTCTTCCCGGGGGCTTAAGATCTTCATGTAAGATCTTGGTGGGACCTTTCCTCTTCCTCCGCTTCCTTGCTTAGTAGAGGGAGCTCAGATAAGAATACCAAAAGGAGAGTTCGGGACCTCTGGGTTGGAGGACCAGCACAGGGAGCTGGTATCTGATGACTCTTCTTGCAATAAGCAAAGGCAACTCAGGACTGGAGTTTCCGAGCCCCAACCTAGTAGCATCGGTGGCCTGGAGATGTGGTGAAGAAAGACTGATGATTCATCTGGAAGCAACCTAGCGACAACGAAACCAGCGGTGATTAAAGATTGACTGTCCATGAATATTATGTATATCTGTTACTGTAAAAGCACTTAAAAATATTCAAAAGTAAGACACAAGCACATATTGAAAAGCCAATATGTCATGAACAGGAGTCCCATTTCAGGAATGCAAGCTTGTTTCATACTAATGAATCTATTTGGGTCACCTCTTGATTAATAAATCTGAGAAGGAAAATTATATGATAATATCACTAAATGCCCAAAATATGCACACAAGTGCTTATAATCATTGATTTGACTAAAATAAAATTCTTAGTAACACAAATATAAGTAGATTTTTCATTGACACGATGAACTCTACTGATAAACACACTAAAGAGTGTTCCTGATGAGTCAGGAACTACATGAGAAATATTCCACATTAAAAGGAAAGACAAGATCGATACGTTTATCAGCACTCCTTTTCTCCACTTTTACTGGAGATGTAAGCCACTATAAATGAAGAAGAAAATGAAGCTAAGGAAATGATAATTGGGTAAATGCAAAGCCAAGTTTTATCTTTGGTCAAGTAGGATTGTACAACTAGAAATATCCTAGACAATTAACACACATTCTGTTACAGTAGAGAGCTGCATTTGCAAATCCATCTGCAGACATTTATAGACTCTTGAACTGTGAGAAAAGCTTTGGACCGCTAACTGCAAAGCTGACAGTTGAAAAACACCAGCCATTCTGAGGGAGAAAGATGAGCTGCCTGCTCTTATAAAGATCGACAGCCTGGAAAACCCTCTATCCTCTCTGGGGTCTCTATGCGTTGGAATCCATAGGCTTTATTTGGTTTGATTTTTGTTTTGTGTCTTGGAATTGTCCACTTGAGGCTACCAGACACCCCCTAACTCTAAATCCCTGTTTTGCATTTTCATCCTGTTCTTCTGTGGGAAGGAGTGTGCTGGGGCTCCTTTCCTTCCATGGCTGTGCATGCTACCATCCCTCCGATTCTCAGAACTTGCTCTCATGTCATCAATGTCATTTCATCTTGGGTTGTCTGAGGGCAAAACAAGCCTACTGGAAATTATGATTTATATTTCATTGTGATGCTTACTAAGATGCCTTGTAATATACTTCCTGTGGTGCCGTGGGTTAAAGGAGTCAGCTGCTAACAGAGAGATCAGGGCTTAGAACGCACCGGCTACTTCTCAGGAGAATGATGTGACAATCTGTTCCCATAAGAATGGTAGTTTTGAGATTTCTATGGTAGTTTTGAGACAGTTTTACTCTGTCCTATAGGATCACCATGAGCCAAAATTTATGGTGGCAATGGATTTCACTGGGTGATAGTTGCTATTGTGATTTATTTCAAGAGTTCTTGGAATATAATACATCATTTTAATTAATAGAATAAGTAGTTGTCTTGGGAGATGGGACATGAATTCTATATAGAAATGCTAACATCACAATGCTTACATGCTCTGTCCCATTTTTTACCACTTTAGGTAACTGGCCCAGCTGTGGGTGGTCTCCTTTTGCCAGACCTGTCTCAAATAACCTGCTCAACCCTCCCATGCACTCCTATGTTCTTTGGCCTACCCCTTAATGTTAAATCTTGAGGAATTATATTTTTATGTACGTTTTAGGTGATATTTAAGATGTGCATTTTTAAATCTTCAAGAATGAGTTTTTAAAAGCTGCCATCTGATATTGTATCCTTCTGTGTCCTTCTATGTCCATTATTCCTCTCTACCCAGGCATCAGAGTCCCTGGTTAACTGACATGGTAAGTCAGTTCTCCACTACTCACCAGAAAGTTGGTGGTTTGAACTCACCACCAGGGTCTGTTCAGAAGGAAACCCTGGAAATGAGCTTCTGAAAGGTCACAACTATAGACAACCCTGTGGGGTTCAATCTCACCCTGACACATATGAAGTTGCATGAATCAGAACCAGTGTGACAAAAACTAGCTGGATTGAGGGTTGTTCCTGATTCACAGACCTGTCACACATCATTCTCTCCTGTTCCTAGAACAGGGCAGGCTAGCCTGCATCTCTGTGCATCTCTAAAACCCAAGTTTTCTTGCAGCATCTTTCTGTAGAACCCTTTGGATTCTACTGCACAAGGTGGAAATGCTCCTTGGGGCCTTCCTGTGTACCTGAGTGCAAATTGACTTCGAGATGGTGGTTTGTTTATTTAATTATTTTAAGAAAAGGACTAGAAGGTTAGAACAAAAGGACATATAAAATCAAATATTTGCTTAAAGAAAGAGGATTGGCAGGACAGATTCCAAATTTTTAAAAGTTGGAAAACATTATAAGCATCATAAAATGTAGATGAGTAATATTCCCCAATGGACTCACAAGCTTTTCTAAAAGTTTGTTCTTTAAACTTTTGGGCTCTGTTTGCCTCATTAGATGGCAACTATTTTATAAAAATCAGTGCCTACAAAGAAAGTAAGAAATGGCAATGTAGCCTTCTTTCCCAGCACTGTTGGCTGAAATATTTTAGAAAAGCTTCTATTTTATCAATATCCCTTGGCCCTGTAAGGGTTCTTGGAGAGTGACTCAAGTT
This sequence comes from Nesogale talazaci, assembly GCA_004026705.1. Lineage (NCBI taxonomy): Eukaryota > Metazoa > Chordata > Mammalia > Afrosoricida > Tenrecidae > Nesogale > Nesogale talazaci. The sequence goes on along the minus strand of PVJH01038683.1, from coordinate 2,859 downwards.
ATGAGTAATTTGAACTGATGATGTTCATGTCCTCACAGTGGGGCTTCTGTGTGTTTTCCCTGGGCCTGTCAATGTCAGTGAGAAATTGCTCCAATATGTTTATGTGATGTACTATATCAATGAATTTCCATATAGCCTAAGAACCTCTTCATCATTGTCTCTTTCTTTAAAGAAATTATAGTTCGGAAGGTACTATGATTTTTTCCCCCCGTAGTTATAATTTGATGTTGGGGATACTTTCTACTAATTTCCCTTGAAACTCATTAGTACTTTTGTTTTGTGTTATTTTTCCCCCTTGGAGTATTTTGTTGTTGTGTAGTTGATTGTGAGTTGGTGTGACTTGGTTTGTTCACTGCAGAACTGCTCCACAGGGTTTTTAAAGGAAGCAGATTACCAGGTCTATCTCCTTAGGTGTTTTCAGTGCCCTGTCACCCTGACTACCCATTCATGGAGGGTGTTTGGTTTTTGATTTTATATTTCTTGGGCTACCCAGATCACGTTACCCTCAGTTAACATGCTTGATAAAGTTCTGTGAAATCAATGAAGCAAAACATACGGAAGATGAAAACTCTTCCAGTCATAATGGGAGAAACGATTCTGTTGGATACACTGTGACCAACTACTACTTACTAGTCAAGTAAGCTGCTATGAGAACTAGGAAAAACACAACACAGAAATGATAGCAATTGCAGGCCTTTCTGAGGGAGCAACTGGCCTAAGCCACTGCTTCAGGGAAATGGAGCCATTCCCCACACAGTTGGGAATATCTTTTTAACTTTTGAGTAAATTCAAAGTGTCAGGGTCATTTAACTTTCCAGCATATGCAATGTAAAACAAGTGGTAAATTGGGGGGAAAAGTCCAAGGGGAGACAAAAAAAAAGTTGATGCTGTAGATTTGTTTCCACGAGTCAGTGGCCAATAAATGATGTCTAGACTCTGTCCCTTGCTCCCATCTGGAGAGTTCTGCTTTTCTCATGTAATAAACGACTCAAAGGAAAACAGTTGAGGGTGGGAGAGAAAGTAGGGTCTTCACATGGCTTCCCTGAAGGTTTCTTTGCCAACAGGAAGGCGACTGTTCTTTCTGAGCCAATGAACACTTCATGAGCAATGTTTTTCAACCCAGACTTTCTTTTCCACCAGCCAAGTCATTTTGGGTACTCAACATGTCTTATTTGGCCCAGATTCAAAACTTTCTTTTACTCTGAGAATTCATGTGAAGTACATTATCTACACTTTCAGTGACTTTTTTTTTTGGAATGCTTGAAACCAAAGAGACATTTGCACATTATTTTGTCTCTTTATGACTATGTCTGTGTAACTGGTAGAGTTTTTCTCAAAGGAGGAAGAATACAAGTCATGATGGGAATACAAGAACAGTAGAGAAAGAACGTCTTCTGGGAACCTGGTTGTGTGAGCTCATGAAATAGGAATGATGGTTTGAACAGGAAGGCCTGCTTTCTTCCCTCTAGTCTTTTGACTAGATCGCATGGTTTCATTGTTTTACAGAGGTTTTCTGACACCTTATCCTTGTCTAGTGAGTCTATTTGGTTCTTGAATCTTTTGTAGGAGAGAGGACATGGTTAATAAATAACTCAAAGCATCTGACAGTTGACATGTTTTTCAACCCAGACTGTTGTAGTTACATAGTCTGTTGTCAATTGGAGACTGAAAAGTGAAGGGGTGGAGTTTAGTCTGTCAATCAGGTGGCAGCTTGATGACCTCATTTGGAGATGCCAAGGAGATAAATAGCTTGCTGGAGGCAAGACACATGCTCACTTCCTGCAAAACATTCCTGTGGCCAAGACACCTATTGCTACTCTAAAGCCCTGAAGCTGAAGAAACCACATGGAGACCCCTGCCAGTGCTGAAATGCTTAAAAATTCACTGGATTCACAAGACTTTCCACCCACTGGTCTGTGATCTTCTTGGTGTCATTGCATGTGTTTCATAAGTCTGAAGAGGAATATATAGATCGTTATCGATCATATGGATTAATATTGGACTTATGGGCTTGATCTGGACTGGACTAGAATATTTTCTCAATATCCAGTTGCTCTTGTAGCTAATGCTCTTTCTTATACACACATGAGTGGCTATGAATTTGTTTCTTTAGTCTACCTAGACTTACACATTCACATTGGCTAATCACGGGCACTAGTGGACTTTTCAAACACTTTCTATAATACTCTTTGGATAACAGCCAGATACATAGCTACTAAAGATTTCTAGGATCCTTCTGGAGTAGATGTGACAGACTGTGGAGTTGAACTGGGCACCTAGGATTGACCTAAAGCTCTGTAGTGTATAATGGGATGGTTGTATCTATGCGGTGTCATATCTGTATACATTGAAGCTTCATCTATCTCTCCTTAGGTTTTCCTAATGTAATGTTCATGGATACAAATTCTCTCTGAGTTCTACTTCACAGCTACTGTGAACACCCAGACACTTGTCTCTCAAGAGAAAAAAATAGTCTACTTATTTGTTAGTCTAAAACTTTACTTCCTGAAATCTGTGTGGCTCATCTGCTTGGGGACATGTGCTATAATTTGGAGTGATGGGACATAAAAGCATAAAGCCCACACTCACTTCTGTCCAAGTCAGACAAACAATGCTCGCTCATCAATTCCTAGGACCCATTTCCAACTTGGATGTGTTATAGGTTGAATTGTGTTCCCCAAACATGGGCATCATCTTGGCCAGGCTATGATTCTCAGTGGTTTGCGGTTTATATAATGATCCAGTGTAGAAATTAAGGTGGGATATAACACCCTTTGCTAGACACTGTCTTCATTCAAGGTAAAGGATGTACCTTGGGAATAGGACCTTCGTCATCTTGTCTCTTCAAGAGATGCAAGA
>PVJH01038682.1:0-17017 GCA_004026705.1 Nesogale talazaci | reverse complement strand
GAATAGACTGAGGCAATAGAATGAAGAGGCCGGTAGGCAATCAATAAGAAAGTTAATGACCCCTGAAGAAATCCATATTCTAATTCTTGGAATTTATGATTCAATTACTTTATGTGGAAAAGGGATTTTGCAGAAGGATTAAGTTAAGACCTTACATGGGGATGTGATATTGAATTCTTTTTACAATTTGACTATTTTTAAAAATTATTTTTACCCAGTGTTATAATTGTAGGTCTTACAAAAGAAAGAAGGGAAAGAAAAGATGTGACAATGGAAGTAGAAGTCACAGTGATGGTTATATGACTTAGAAAGGGCCTGTGGGCCCAGGCATGAAGAAGTCTCTTAGACCCAGAGGAAACCATTTCCCTCCTTGTACCCCCAAAAGGCATGTAGCCCTGCCAGCACATTGCGTGTAGGCCACCGAGGTGTACTTGCCTCTTCCTACCTACCCAAATGTAGAGTAATGCTTTTGCTAGTGGGTTTCTTACAGCAACAGCAGGAGATGAATACTGATACTGCATTTGGTGGGCAGAGTCAAAAGATTCAATTGAATATCTGCAATATGAGCTTGATGACCATAATGAAATGAGGCACAGTCTGAGGGGGCTGTCTAAAAAAGTTTATGGAAAAATACTATTATAGTATATCTGTCCCTCTTTTTTTTTTTTTTTAAAAAAAGCTTTAATGTGAACTAGACAAAGGTTCATATCAAAGGTCATTTTTTTTGTATTCAGCAACTTATCATCCTTCCAAGTCTTGACATATTGCCATCATATTTTGCTCAGTTATCTCTAGTTGGATATTAACTTTCACTTTTCTCCCTCCAATCCCTGGTAACCGTTCCCTCTTCATTGTACTTTTCCACAAACACTTTGAACCCCCCGTGTATTTGTGGAACTGCAGAAATGAGGTGGAGCAGCATTGGGTTGACCATCTGTTTTTTTTTTTTCAGTCCCGTGTAACTCTCCTTTATTGGAAAAATGTGTAATTAGATATTTATGTAGTTAATCATTCAGTCGTGCTATTTTCCTCTAGATTGAAACTCTCTAGTCATAATATCCGCAGTAGTGTCAATCATAAAAGTCACTTAAAAACAAAAGTAAGGAATGACTTTCTGGACAATAAAGATGAAAATGAATAGATTGGAGGAAGTCACAGAGCGGATAAACAGAAAACTCTATAGAATCCAATAGGGCCTAGTATGTAAGCCAATTTCTCGAGGATGTGAGGGAATTCATTACGTTGTCCCATCATGATTTTCAGCCAGGAGGATCTAGTCACGTCAAGTTGATTCCAACTCACCGTGACCCACTTGCAAAGAGCAGAACAATCCCGCAGGGGTTTGAAGGTTGTAAACTTGAAGGGAGACCCAGATTTCCCTAAGGAATGGCTATTGGCTTTGAACTGCAGATCTCTGTTCCGAGGCGGAACACTTTAATGACTAGGCCATGAGAGGTCCCAGTCTATCACCATTCATTGCTCAGTTTTTCATGCAGTGGTGGATTTCTACCCGTCTGATCCTGGAACTTATGCCACTGGTTTTCCAAATCCAGATTAAGACAGACGAGGAAGAAGAAGTTCAGGATCTATTTTAAAAAAACACCACCACCTTACTTTTAAGACCTTACGGATAGCAGAGGAGGGGAAAATAGCAGAGGAACATTGTCTGATATGGTACCAGGGGATGAGCTCCTCAGGCTGGAAGACACTCAAAATATAGCTAGGGAGATAGACTTGGCCTTCGTAATATTTTTAGAGCAAAGCTTGTGGGGTCTTTATTCACTGATGTGGAATGACTCAAAAATTAGAAGAAACCGATGCAAACATGTATTAATAATTGGAGCATGAATGTTTGAAGTGAAAATTGAAAGGTGTCAAAATGAACTGAAATTCTTAAAGACTCTTCTAGGCGTTAGTAAACTGAAATAGTATTAACTGCTTTGAATTAGACAATGATATGTTCTATTATGAGAGGAATGATAAAATTAAAGAGGAATCATGTCACAGTCATTGTGAAAAAGAACATTTCAAGATACATATAGAAGTACAATGCTGTCAGTGATTGGATAATATCTATGCCCCTACAAGGAAAACTAGTTACTATATCATTATGTAAAGTTGCACCCTAACCACTGATGCCAAAGATAAAGAAATTGAAGATATTTTGGGGCCACCTTTAGTCTGAAATTGATCAAACATGCAATCAAGATGCAGTGGCAACAATTGTGGTCAGAAAAAGAAAGTTGAAAACAAGAGGGATTGGTCGTTGCCAAACATGGTCTTGGTGGTAGAAATGATGCCAGAGAGCACATGATGGAAGTTTCCAAGACCAACAGCTTGTTTATTACAAATGGTTTAAAAAACAACATACATTGTGACTGCACACGCAGACCTATCAAGATGGAATTGGGCTAATTCTATGGAGGAAGATGTTGGAGAAGCTCAATACTATTAGTCAGAACAAGGGTAGGGGCCAACAGCAGAGCAGACCATCAATAGCTCATATGCAAGATCAAGTTGAAGCTGAAGACAAACATGTCCATGAGAATCAAAGTATGGCCTTGAGTATAAGACCTCCCTTGTTTCAAGAAAACACGTCATGAATAGATCTGACACACTGAACACCAACGACTGAAGACCAGAACAGTTGTGTGATGACATCAGGGACATTACACCCAATAAACCAAAATGTGACTAAAAAGACAGGCAAAAAAGGAAAAGACTAGTAGGGTTAGCAGAGGAGATTCTAACTGCTCCAAAATTCAGGTCATGGTGCAGCCCTCACATATATTTTTCCTGATACCATCCTATCAAAGAGGCTGCCCCTTGTCCCATGTACAGATTCCACCTAAACACAGTTAATTATCATGAAAAAACCCTGATAAATGTTCTATTCTTTGTAATGTTATTCATAGATTCATATCAGTGAATGGAAGGGATGATGAAGTAAAAGAGGTGAACTAAAATTTCAAAGGTACTCAGAGAAGACAGAATATTATAATGAAATGAGCATAGACCTGAAATTAGAAAAACCAAAAGGGAGGAAGAGGCTCAGCATTTCACTAGCTGAAATAATTGAAGAAAAAAAAAACAATCTTTGCTTGGGCAAAATTTGAACTAGCCAGGAAACATCAAAAGATACTGCATGGAAAATGAAGAATCGCTGTCCCCTGAACAATTGGTCCATGTTCAACCATTTTTGGAGGCAGCATGTGAAGGAACAAGTTGAAGCTGCATTGAAGACACTGACGCAGAACAAGACTCTGGCACTAATGGAATGAGGACCCATGGGAATGCTTCCATAAGCAGATCCAATGCTCGAATTGCTCATCCATGTATGCTAAGGAATTTGGAAGACAGCTGCCTAGACAACCATCTGGAAGAGATTCTCAGTGGTGCCCATTCCAAGGAAAGAGGATGAAATAGAATAGGAAAATTATTAAATAATATTAGCAATATTACATGCAACTAAGGTTTTGCTGTCAAGAAGTGCAACCACACATCAACAGGGTACTTCCAGACAATCAGATGGTATTCCAAGAGGATGTGAAGCAAGAGGTGTCATTATTGATGTGAGATGAATCTTGGCTGAAAGCAGAGAATATCATGAAGATGGTTCCTTGTGTTATGCTGACTGTGCAAAAGCATTTGAGTATGTGGGATATATGAATAATGTTTCAAAGAATGGGAAATTCAGGATACTTAATTGTGTTTATATGAGACCTATACATCGAACAAGGGACAGCCTCTTTGACAGAATAGTATCAGGAAAAGTATATGTAAGGGTTATACTCTGTCTTCATATTTTTCAACCTATATATTGAGAAAACAATGTGAGAATCTGGCTGAAGAACACAGCATCAGGATCAGAGAAAGACTCATTAACAACCTTTAATATGCAGAGCAGAAAACTTTGCTTGCTAAAAGTAAAAAAGCTGGCTGAGGCCCCGTGGCATAGTGGTTGAGTGTGGGACTGTGGCCCATTGGCTTGATGGTTCAAATCCATCAGCAGCTCTCCAGAAGCAAGGCTGGGTAGCTCCCATGACCACCAGAGGGCAGTGATGCACCCCCCCCCCCAAAAAAAAAGTGAAAAGGACTTGAAGTAGTTACAGAGATTGGTCTGCCACCTTCAGTTTGGGTGATCTCAGCATAAAACAAAAATCTTCAATAAGCAATATCCTGATGAACAGAGAAAAGATAGAAGTTGTAAAGGATTTGTTTTTTCATATCAATTAAATCTACAATTAGTGCCAATTAAAGCATCAGCCAAGAAATCATATGACATATCACACTGGGAAGAGCAGCTGCAAAAAAACCTCTTTAAAATGTGAAAGATCAAAAATGTCACTTCGAGGACTCAGTATGTCTGACCCAAGTCATGGCAGTTTCAATGACTTTATATGTATGTGAAAGTTAGATAATGACTGAGGAAGAGTAAAGAAGAATTGATCAGTGCTGAGAGTGGCCATACCGGGAGGGCAGAGGGAAGGTGGGATAGAATGGGTGAACTGATTGCAAGCATCTTCTCTGGGGAATGGATAGCAGAAAAGGAGGTGCAGGGAGACATTGGACAGTATAAGCTATGGCAAAATAGCAATAACTTATAAGTTATCAAGGGTTCATGAAGGAGGGGATAGCAGGGAGGGAGGGGGAAAATGAGCTGATACCAAGAGCTGAAGTAGAAAGCAAATGTTTTGAGAATGATGATGGCAACAAATGTACACCTGTGCTTGACACAGTGGATGGATGTAATGATTGTGATAAGAGTTGTTTGAACTCCCCCTCCCCCAAAAGATGTAAATACTGACACAAAGTCTATATGTTTATATTGCGATTAGGGATGTAGGAGCTCCCAATAAAATGATTTAAAACAAAAACAAAGTAGAATTTATGTCTTGGACTTATGGTGTTTGCAAAGAATGCTAGATAAACCATGAGCTTTCTGAAGAAGGAACAAATTTTTTTTTGGAACAAGTACACCTAGAAGGCTCCTTAGAAGGCAGGATGGCAAGACTTACTTCATGCATCAGGAGGTTCCAGTTCGTGGAGAAAGGACACCGTGCAGGTCAAGTAAAGCGTCAGTGCAAGACCTTTGTCAAGATGACTTGGTAGTGTGACTGAAGAATGGGTTCAGGCATAGCACGGATTATGAATGGTACATGACTTCTGTGCACAGCATTGCTATGATCCAGAACCAACTCAATAACACCTAATAACAATAACCCCAGACTATTATTTCTATTGTAGAATGATTTTATAATTAATTAAAAGCACAAGGGGAGCTTTGGAGGGAGGCATCTTTGGGTAAAATTCAGATAGCTGTGTATATTGTTCCTACACACCTATAGTGCCAACATGGTTTAATGTGGTACTTGCCCAAGCAGCAGAACTGAAATGTAGGAAAATGACCCATCCATCTACCTACTCATCCATTTATCCACCCATCCATCTGTCTCCGTCCTGTTTAACTCAGTGGTTTGAAACAAGAGTTATGGAGCTAGACATGTTGGGTTCAAATTTAGTTCTGCCAGTTATTAATTTTAAAAATCACATAAAACTCAGTTTTCGATCAGTTGAATCAGTTGAATACCTAAGGCAAATGACTGGTTAGCAGAAAGGTCCCAAGGTCTGACATTGTCAGACTTTACGACTGACCAGACCTGATTCTCCTCAGTTTAAAAACAAAAAACAAAACCAACCAAATCCATGGCCACTGAGTTGATTCTGAATATAGCCACCCATATAGGAACAGATAGCCTCATCTTTCTATTGGTGGGTAGCAAACTGCCAACCTTCCCGTTGGAAGCTCACCCCATACCATCTCCAGGGAGGTCTGGTGAGGGAAGAGATTTACTAAATTAGTGATGGTTACTGTTAACAGTTGTGCAGCCCTTAGTGGTTATGAGTTGGGCTGCGGTTCTCATGGTTGACACTTTGAAACCACCAGCAGCTCCTGCAGAAAGGCTGGGATTTCTCCTCCTGCAAACAGCTGCAGTCCCAGAAACACATAGGTGTTTGCTGTGAGTCAGCCTTGACCCAATGGCAGCGATATGTATCTTCTTAACAGTGTCCAGGAAATCACGGGGTGGGGGTGACTTTAAAAAATTTCTGAATTTCTAACAAGTTCTCAGGGGATGAAGATGCTTGCGCCAGCACAGAGTATCAAGGAACAAGATGTCCTCTAAATTTCCTTCAAGCTTCAACACTTTTGCTGTTGATGTTGTTCTTCCCTGAGTTCCCCAAACCACAAATCATGGAGTCAACCTTAGCTTTTTCTTCTTTTTCATTGTCCAGATTTATTATAAACATAAAAAACAGTTTTATAGGGGGAAAGATACCAGCATTTTAGATACAGGGAAGGAAATCTTGCTTTCTAGAAAGAAATATCAAAAATGGGCTAAAGTTTAGGTGGCATAAATATTATTCTCTTTTAGAACATATATTGCTTCTTTCTATTGTTCATCTAATGACTATGTACCCATTGGAAAAATGAATTCATTGTTTTCAAAGAATTGCCAATCCTGAATCCTTCCAATTGGAAAGCATTTCTGGAGTGCTTAGAGACTGTGGCCTTCTTTTCCTCTGAAGGATCATTGTAGCTTCATTTTCTCATTCTTTATCTGTAGCTTTCATGGACAGAAACGGTCTCACGGCCCCCCCCCCCAAATTTTTCATGTTGTCTTTTCTGAGAAGAGAAACTCATTTTTTCCCCCTCGTTCCAGACTGGAGTGAACACTAGTCACCACATAACCAGGTGTCACTTCCCTTGGGGACAGAGGGCCTCTGGCCAGTGAGTTGACACCATTTGGTCTTTTTCTGAATCTTACTCTGACATGATGGGGGTTTGTCTCACGTTTAAGGAGCAGGGGGGAGGTCGAAAGACAAAGGCAGATGTTGAACAGCTGTAGTTTATGCCAAAAGCCACTTGGGATGCAAGTCCCCTGCTGCTAACAACAGACTGAGCAGCCAGCTATGTCCATAGCCACTGAATCTCCAAGGAGAACAAGTCAGAGCCAGATGTTACTCCCAGAAAAGATAAAAAGAGAGAAAGTAGAATTTCTGTTCTGAGTCTGCTTTCTGAATGGTGCATCTGTCTGGCTTATCTTCTTCTTGGTCAAAGATTAAAAGCAAAACAAAAAAAAGGAAGAAGACATGCTAAGAAATTAGGGAAGAAAACAAAGCAGGTCTAGAACTTGACAATGAAAAGAAAGGCATGAAATGTTCACATATTTTTGCCAAAGCACTTATGTTGCAAGTTCCCAGATTTCACAGCTTGCATTCACGTGGAAATGTTCTGTGGATCAGCCACGGAGGCATGTTCCTCTCCAGTCTACTTTTTATGTCCTTTGGGGTTTAAGGCCTGTTCCCTTTGCCTGAGAGGACAGAAGGGAAATCTCAACATTGTTTTTGAGCTCCAGACCTACCCGGAACAAAGCTTTGTCCTCTATGAAGTCATCAGACCTTGCAGCTCTTCCAGGTGTGACTGACTATATTTGTTTACTATCCGAGGGGGCCCATTTGAGGAATCGGGGGCTAGACTCATAGGTGTGCCCTGACAAGGCCCATGTCCGGCTGGTTGGAGCATCTCTTTGTCAGCGGCACAACATTTCAACTTCATAGGTTGTTCTTCAATTCAAAAGGATATTTGAGGCTGGGTGGATATGGCTTTCCACTAAGAACTTTTTGAAGTTGATTGAATTTTCACTCTGTTCTATTATGCTATTTTCACACTCAGAGGAGTAGACTTCCTAGTGTGAAAGAGGAAGCATGAGCTTATTGGTACTTGCTGACTGTCAATGAGCAGACAGAACCACCTGAGCATTTCTGGGTGTTCTTACCAGGCTTACTTTATCTACTTCGTACCATATCCTGTCCTAAGCTTGAAAAGAGGGTTTGATGCTATAGGACAGTGCTATGGTGTTGAGAGAGAGATGGATAGTAGCCATTCCTAGAAGCAGAATCATTGATGGACGTGAAATTGTTCATTACAGATGGGTAGGTACAATAAACTTCAGTTGACCTTCTTTACTGGATAATCTGACACTATTCATACCTGATAAAGACCTAAATTTTTCTTGTCTTAAAAGGAGTCTGGAGAGTGCAATGAGCTGAGAACGACACGTTTTCTGGTTCAAATCCACCTGTGACTCTGAGGAAGAAGGAGACACTGTCTCAAAAACCCGATGGAGCAGATCAAGTCTGTCCTCTAAGGCCACTGTGATTTGAAAGTTACCCGGTGACAGTGAGTTCTGATTTTGGTTTTTTTACTTGAAAAGCACTGTTCTCAATGGACACCACTGCAGTGCCAGTAGCTGAAGCCTGATACCAGTTATTCGCTCCTCTTACAAACAAAAACATTATCTTAAAATTCCTCTTTCGCAGTATTGTTCAGATTTCATTAACTTCTTTATCAATGGAGTAAATTGGTGTTTCTACAAACAAGAAAACAAAGAGGTTGGCATTTATGGTTACTTAACAAAAGGTATCAAATGACCTCTAATTTCTTAATTTTCATTGTATGTTGTTAGATGCCTTCACACCTATTCAAATTCACAGGAACATCATGTTTGGTCCTGTTCAAAAATCCACTACCCAGAAGTCAATTCTTACCCACTGCAACTCTACAGGTCAGAGGGAAACTGCTCCATGGAATTTCCGAGTCTGTAAATCTTTACTGAGGCAGACCGTCTCACCTTTCTCCAACAGTCCCGGTGGATTGGAACTGGTGACTTTTCAGTTAACAGCCTGGTATTGAACTCACTTGTGCCCCCAGACCTCCTTCTTGGTTCTGTGCCATCCGCATAATAGCAGCGGTTTGAACCCACTGGTACAGTCGCCTTATGCACTGTCTTGTTGAAGTCAATTCAGAAGTTAGAATGCTAATTCAATCTTTTAGCTCCCATGGTGGTTGGTGATTTGAACCTATCAACTTTCCACAAGATTACAAGATTACAGCTAAGAACAAGTCTGCTTGGTAGTCCAGGAGCTAGAAAGTACTTGACTGCATAAGACCAGAGGTAATTTCTATTGAGTCACTTTGCAGGGAAAGTAAAATGCCCTAACCCAGTGGTTCCCAACCTTCCTAATGTCATGACCCTTTCATATTGTTTCTTATGTTATGATGACCCCCAACCATAAAGTTATTTTCACTGCTAATTCATAACTGTGATTTTGCTACTGTTATGAATCGGGCAACCCCTGTGAAAGGGTCATTTGACCCCCAAAGTGATCCCAATCCACAGTTTGAGAACCACTACCTTAAACCCATCTTTAAGCTAAAGTCTGTGATCTACTGTGCTCTTAAGAAAGAGCCTGGGGTTGGGGTGTATGGTGGACAATGCTACTTGGGAAGGCATGGAAAGGCTTGATACAATTCATTCCCTTTATCCTGCCTTCCAAATCTGTACTGTTACCCACATGAGCTGGTAGACAAGGCTGGGAAGTATCTTGGTTCTTCGGCCAGTGGAGAAGGCTCCATTATTCACTGGAGCAACATCCCATTTCTGAAGTGCTCTCCTAAGATCAGCAGGCTCTCTCTGTCATTGTTGCCAAGCCTATCATTTGATTGATCTTCCATTGCTATCAGTAGTTTCCAGAAAATAAGTTAGGTAAAATAAATTGTCACCTAAGGTTCTAATAGATATTCAGCTTATTAGGTTAGCGATGAGAATCTTAGCTTAATCAACTAGATCCTGGGTTTTGAAACATGTTTATATAGTTCCCGCTCCAGAACATCATGATCCCCTTCCACTCCATGCAAGTGATGGTCTTTATCTTACCTCTTTTCCCAATGGAATAATTCTGGAACTGAGAAAGAATGTGATGTGGAAGCATTTTGAATATGGGGGAATAACCAAGCCGGAAGGAGAAGTGAGTGGAGGGCATAAAGTACAGGTTAACCACTTCCATCAAGAGCGCCTTCTTAGAAAGTTTGTCCATTGATGTCTACATTCAAATCTAGCAATATTAATTGAAAAGCTACACACTTAAATAATATTAATTCTATTATAACAATATTAAAAGAATATCTATATCATAAGGATATCACACACTTATACATACATACATAGCATACATTTATCAAATTGCCTCTGATTATAATCCTTAGCAAACATTTAACAAAATGTTCCACAGACATGTTACAGGCATCTCGCAAACATGTCATGCTTATGCATGTTTAGCAAGCCATATCAAAATCATGTGTTAGCCACACTGAAGTTCACATACTAAGAAGTTATTAAGGTATATCATATGATAACTATACATGCCACGGGTCATACTTGTCACACATGCCATATGCCAAGCTTATGTGTGTGTATATCAAACCATATTTGCATAGCCCATCACATTCTGAACCTACCCCAAGTTCATGATAAGCCCATGGGTGCTGAAGAAAGCACATGGCAAACACATATAAAACATACTAAGCACATGTATCCCACAGTAAAGCACATGTAGGTCACATGACAAGCATATGGAAAACAGATGTGTCACAGGCATTTGAATGTTTACTATGTCTGAAAACTTTTTGGTACCTTATTTTCTGAATGTTTATTTTCTAAGACATATTTTTCTTTGTACGTAGTGATTTCTCCCTCATTACGTCCTAGTTTGTCTATCTGTGCTTTCTTCTTTTCCTCTGGTTTTTCTATTTTATTTTTTTCCCTTCAATTAGTCAGACTTATGATTTTGTTACCAGTTCTGTTGGTATTCAATTGAAATACGTTTTTTGCTTTTGTCGTCATAATTTCTTCCCACTGCCTTCCCTTAGTTTATTTTTTTTTTATTTCTTGAAACTATTGTAGGCTGCATAATTAATTAAGTTTCAGATTGTCCTAATGGATTCTAAGAATCCCGAGCATTGTTTCACTTGTGCACAGGAGACTCTGATATGTGCTGTTTTTATGATACTGCTTTTTAGAAATTCTCATTTCTTTGACTTTTCTATTGGACTAAGAGATCAGGACGCTCACTCCATGGCCACCCTGATCAAACTTTATCATTTTGGAATCTGCAGCTGATTCAACAGTTATTTTAATGTCCAGAAGATTTGAAAATCCTCATAGTAAATTTAGAAAATATTAAAAAATCCTAATAGTAAATTTTCTTAAAATTCTAGAGTTTATTATAATGTTTTCACTTTTTATTAAACTGCTTAAAATTCAACCCTGCCCTGACCAAAGGATTAAATTAATAATCTAAAAGTTGAAGTCAATTATTAGGATAAAAAGTTACTTGAAGAATTATTAGAATAATTATATATATATATATATATATGTATATATATATATATATATATATTTTTTTTTTTTGGGGGGGTGGCATCACAGCTCTCCGGTGGTGGGAGTAGGAGGCCCAGCCCCACTGCTGGAATTGAACCTCCGTCCCAGTGGACCGCAGTCCCGCGCACAACCACTACGCCACCGGGGCTCAGCCCAATTTTTTATATTTTGAGCAGCTCTTTTACTTTATTTTCCTAAAATTTCCAAGCACACAAAGGTAGAAACTAGATAATAATATTTTATTATTTTATTATGAATTTGTCCACTTAGTCTATTTTCATTACCTTGAGAAATATATTTTATTTATATTTCTGCTTTTTTGATAAAGTATTTTAATGTTAATCTTAACTATCATATCATTTTTACCTGAATATGCTCAGGTTAATAAAACCGGAGCTGTGAGTTCCCATTTATTTCACTGCTCTGTTATACCCAATTTGGCCACCAGGGGTGCTCATTGTTCCGTGGTTGTGCTTTTGCTCCTGAGCTGTCCAGTAAGGTGCAACATGGTAGACACCGGCCACAATTGGCTATTGAGGTCTTGAAATATGGCTACTGTGATTGTGATGTGTTATAAATGTATAAAAAGCCCACTGGATTTTGAATATTTTGAAGAGAATGTAAGATATCATATTGAATTAAAAAAATCCCCACACATTGATTATATGATGCAATGATACATCTTTGGATATACTGAGTTGAAAGCGACTTTATTAAAACTGACATTTCCTGTTTCTTTTTCCTTTTTAAAAATTGTGCCTAATAGAAAAGTTTAAATTACATATGTGGCATAGGATGTATTCTGAACGCTCTAATTTTGCTAGACTTTCCTGATTCTATGATGGAGGTAGTATTATCACTTTTTATGCTTCCTTTTAAAGGTAAATCAAGATCTTTTTTTTAACTGACAGCTTCATACTCTTTTATTGCCTGAGGAAATAACCGAAGAAGCATTCATCACGAAGATTTCATCCAAGTTTAGTTATTCCTAACGCTATCTGAAATGCCCACGGCCATTGAAGGTGATTTTCTCTGAGCCCGAGGTCCTCACCATTGTCTGAATCTTACCCATGTTTTCCACTGGGGCATCTTTCTTCCAGCTGCACGCCTCTGAGTGCGGAGCCTGGCGTGTTGAACTGGTTCAGACTTGGATCGCCCTCTCCTTGGATAGGCTCTCCAAGGTTACATTCTCCAGTTAACGTCCACCTCAGTCATGCTTTTCCCTTCCCGGTTTCAGTGTCACCTCCTGTCTCAGCCATCTAGTGCTACTATGGCAGAGATACAGCAAACAGACACTTTGAAGAAGCAGAAATTAATTTTCTCACAGTTTAGGAGATTAGAAGTCCATATTCAGGGTGCTGGCTCTAGGACTGCAGTTTTCAACCTGTGGGTTGCGATACCTTTGGGGGTGGAATGACCCTTTTGCAGGGGTTACCTGATTCATAGCAGATGCAAACTGACAGTTATGAAATATCAACGGAAATAATTTCATGTTTGGGGTCACTATGACATGAGGAACTGTATGAAAGGGTTGTGGCATTAGAAAGGTTGAGAACCTCTGCTATAGGTTCATCACTCCTGGTTTTCATATACTGAAAAACATAATAAACATTCAAGGGGGTAACCCCAAGGGCACAAAACACCTGAGATAAACAATGTAAACAAACAAACCACCAGCACAAAAATACAGAAAATGTTGAAAACCGGATCAGGCCTAACGTGGATCATAGGGCGCATCAACTGACCAGGTTTGAAGTGTGGGAGTCGGGTTTATTCTTCTGATCTTTGACAGTTAGCTCTTCAATGCACTCTGTTGGATTGGTAGGAAAAACAGGAGGACCAACCTCCAATTGGGAAGAATGACTTGAAAATGCTTTGGGGACCCCCATGGGAGAGAGTCCCTGGTGATATACACCAAATGGTACACATTGATGGGGCTTCTGGGTGCATCCTGGGGACCCACAGTGGGTGCTGTGGAACTCTGCTGGGACCTTGAATCCTGGCTCTTCAAGGCATGTGGCAAATTCCAGAGGCTGCATCAGTGAGATCCTGTATAGAAAATCTAGTGGGTGAAGTGGATTTTACCTCAGACGCATGTGTCACTTGAGGACTTAAGACGGAAATGCCTGGTGTCTGAGGAAGAGGAAAACAGCTGTACCAAGACTGTTGAATCTTTGATAGGTGGACAAGCATGGTCTTACTACATCAATGACCTATATGCTTATTAAGATGTGTATTATTCCACCAAACCTGTGACTGGCATTCTCAGTGACTATTATTGTAAAGTCTTTCTGACAATTAGCCTCCATTGTTTGTGCAAATAGGTCCAACCACGAAAGGATTGGCTCTGTTTAAGTGAATAATTCAGATACTGTGATATGGAGTTAGTCTACATTGGCCCAATATCCCCCTCTCAATAGGCCTTTAAAAATTAGTGCCAGGGGTTAATCAAAGACACAATTGATGGAAGATTAATTATGCCCCAGGGGGGATGGTTGATAGGACTCTGCCATAAACTAACAAGGAGGGTTTGAAAAGGAGCCAGGTAGATGAAACAAACATAGATCCAGGAATGGATTTTGGGCTCCCACTAAATCTTAGTTGCAACTTAAGAACAATTAGATGGTGCCTATCAGATCAAGTAGCACCTGGGCTCTTTGAGCCTTGTTTCCAAACAAGCAGCCATCTAAGCAAGATGCCAACTACATCCCCATGGCAGAAGCACACTAGCATCCATCACCGAGTGATTGTACACCATATAATCTGAAGTCAAAGGAGGGACCAGTGTCAGAGCCTAACTTGTGAGAATCTGGTTTGCAGAATGCTATGGATGATTGGGGGAGCCACAAGATGCATGTGTGGGGTCCACATAGGAAATAAGCCTTTGGTGAGTTCCATCTATCCATAATAGAGAGGGGGAGGGAAGGGGTTACTAAACGAGGTGCTTTCCAGTGACTTATAGAGGTCTTGTGCAGCAGATTTACCTAATGCTTCTATTGTTTCATCTCTCGACTGCCGCTTTCATGAGCACTTATTGTGGATCCAAGCAAGACACCGTCCTTAACAACTTCAATATTTTCTCCATCTGTCATGATGGTCTAATAGTGAAGCTTTGGGTCTTATTTATATTGAGTTGTAATCCATACTAAAGGCTACAATCCTTGATCTTCATGAATAAGTGCTTGAAACCCTCCTAATTTTCAGCAAGCCAGGTTGTATCAGCTGTGTACCACAGGTTGTTAAATAAGCCTTCCTTCCATCCTGATGTCACGTTCTTCTTCATAGAAACCAGTTTCTCTCTGCATTGCTATTCAGGAGGCTTTGTCATCGATTTTCCATGAGCTTTGTCTTTGGGGGGGACTTAGACAAGAGAGTAGCATAGATATTACATTCCAGGATGCAAGAACTCTTCATATTAAAACAATAAATCAAACTATCGAGTCCATTGTGTCTCCTAGAGACCTTAGGACTGAGTAGAACTGCCCATGGGAGTTTCCAGGGCTGTAAATATTTGTGGGAGCAGTAAGCCCCATCTTTCTCCCACGCTCACATTAAGCTTTGTTAAGGCTGGTGTAGTTGTGCAGTGTGAACACTGCACTGGCTGTAGAGAGGCTGAGCACTCAGCTCCTGTTGCTGAGACTGGGCTGGTGGGTGGGTATTTGGCTGCACAGTTCTGTGTTCATGTGTGATCTGGCTAGCTTTTGCCTTGGCCTTTTATGAGCAAATTCATTGCCGTGGAAGGATATGGATGTTTGAGAATGAAAATGCATTCTGGAAATAAGATCACAAATGCATAGTGTTTTTTTCTCCTTCCTGACTGGGACACAAATTAAATGTTAGGAATATCCAGACATTGGTCCTAGAAATTGAAAATGATCTTGCGTGCTAGAATTACATTTCCTTGCACACCATGGCCCCTTTTCTTTCCACATGAGGCTTCTTCTTCTGTCAGAGATAAACATTTCTCCCTTATTCAAATGGAAGATAAAGTATGACATATAAATATAAAACACATGTCTTCATTAATCAACGCTTTAATTCATCTTCTTGATAGACACCAGGAGACATCAGTTGCTGTGTCAGAGATAAAATTGCATAAAACAACTGAAATAAACAGAGGAACTGTATATTACATATATATGTATTTTATATTTCCTTCACCTAGGCTATATGAGAAATTGGGTAGTGGATGATGACCTTTCTCTGACAATAATCATTCTGCTTTTCTTTCAACTATAGAACATTTTCTTCTTTTTTTTAAAAAAAATAAATCATTTTATTGAGGACCTTCCAGCTCTTATAACAATCCATACATCAATTGTATCTGGAACATTTGTACATATATTGCCATCATTTTCAGAACAGTTTATTTCTACATGAGTCCTTGGTATCAGCTCTCTTTTTTCCTCCGCTCCCCCATCCTCCCATCTTCATGAACCCTTCCTAAATTGTCAGTGATTATTATTTTTGTGTCTTCCACTCTCTGCTGTTTCCCTCCACTCACATTTTTGTTGTTCTTCCCCTTGGGGGTGGTGCAGGATTACATGCTTATCATTGCAATCAGTTTCCCCTTTGTCCTCCTAAGTCTGCTTTACTTTGTTATTTTTGTTAGTTCTTTTGTTGTTGTTTTTTTTTAAAGTGTTTTTTTTCTGTATGTGAAATCCAGGAAAGACAAACCTATAGAGATAGTAACTGAACCAATATTTCCTTGGGGGTATGACAGAGGAGATTAAAGGGAAACAGGGAGTTAAGAACGATGAGTACAAGAATGAAGAAAATGTTCTAAAATTTTTGTGATAATTATGCACCTATTTTTGATATGATTAAATTATTGAATTGTGTAGTTTATGAATTACTATATGTCAATGAAATGGTTTTAAAAGTCATTTTGCTTTAAGACCCCAGATGCTACATCTTTTGATATTCGGGCACCATCAGTTTTCTTCACCACAATAGCTTATGCACACCTTTGTCTTCAGTGATCATGTAGGGAAGGTGAGCATCATAGAATGTGAATTTAATAGAACAAAGTGTTCTTGCATTGAGGAAGTACTTGAGTGGAGGTCTAATGCTCATCTGCTGTCTTAATACTAGCCCTATAAGTATATGCACATAGATCTATTTCCCCATCATCATATATAAATGCCTGTATTTAGACCTCTACAAATGCCCTTTACCCCCCAGTTCTTGAAGGCTTGAAGATAAACAAGCAGCCATCTAGCTTGGAAGCAACAAAGCCCACATGGAAGAAGCACACCAGCATGTATGACCACGAGGTATCAAAGGGATCAGTTATCAAGCTTCAAAGAACTAAAAATCATAACATTTATGCCCAACTTCCTGATATGATCGCTGATGACAAATGTGTGCTTATGCGAATGTGGCAAAGTAAGTTGATGGTCCCTTGTTATCAAAAGATACAGCATCTGGGGTCTTAAAGGCTTGAAAGTAAACAAGCAGTCATCTAGCTGAGAAGCAACAACACCCACATGGAAGAAGCACACCAGCCTGTGTGACAAAGAGGTGTCAAAGGGATCAGCTATCAGGCATCAAAGAACTAAAAAATTTATCACTATAAATGAGGGAGAGTACAGTTGGGGACCCAAATCCCATCAATAGGTGAAATGACATCCCCTTACAGAGGGGTTGAAGGGATGAGATGAGCCAGTCAAGGTACAGTATGTAAAAAATGAAATATGCAACTTTCCTCTTGTGCTCAAATGTTTCCTCCCACC
>PVJH01038681.1:0-17076 GCA_004026705.1 Nesogale talazaci | reverse complement strand
TCAACATCATCAAGAAAATTAATAATATCAAGGAAAAAAAACTCTCAGAGCAGCTAGAGAAAAAAGAACACCTACACACAAAGGGTCCACAATTAGGATAACCTCATATTTCTCAGCAGCAATCAAACAGGCAGGAAGACAATGGAGTTAGGTACAGAGTCCTGGAGGAAAATTTAGAATTTTGTACGCAGCAAAAATATTACTCAAATATGAGGGCAAATAAAAGTATTTCAAGACAAGCAGAAATCAAAGATAAAGTCAAGGACCTCAGATAAACTTCTGGCTCTGACACCATTCTACTGTGTGGTCCAGGGCAATTCAATTACGTTTCTTTGGACCTTTATCTCACTGTTGAAGATTTTCAGTTAGTATTTATTTCTACCCAGTTCTCTACTTGAAATAAACGCTAGGATTTACTGAATAAAGAAATAATACAAGTACTGTGGCTTTACTTACTGTTATGTTGGCTCCACTCAGGCGGTTGATGCGATGCATATGTTTACAAAACTCTGGACCATGCCCTTCCCAGTCTTTATCATTATTAGTGACAAATAAATAGGCATGTATCATTTCATGAAGGAGGGTCTGAAACAGAAAACAAATTAATTTGGTATAGCACACCTGGAAATAAACGTAGTCAGGAGTATTTTCTTACTCTTCCTGGGGCTCTTAATGTTTTTTGAATCACAGGTTCCTTTCAGAAACTGAAAGAATCATGTATTTTTCTAGAAAAATTAAATGCACATACATCCATAAAACTTTGTATATATTATCTTAAACTGTAGGCATCAGATTAAGAATTTCATTTTACAAAGGCCCATTAAATTATGAATCAAAAAGAACTGGTGAATTCAAATAACATAGACACTTAAACATTCTGCCTAGGGGGAAAAACAGACTACGACAAATAAAATAAAAGCACATGGGTAACTCCTATTATAGATTATTAAACTCCTACTATATTAAGCTCCTGAAATCAACAGAAAAATTAGCAACCATCCATTTTTTAAACTATCATGGATAGGCCATATCAATATAAATGGCCCATAAAAAATGTTTGACTTCACTTAAAAAGAGAAATGCATCCTAACACTATATTATGATATTATTTGTTTATCAATATTGGTCAAACTCCTAAATTTTGAGTACAGTTATGAGAAAATAAACTTTCCCATACACTGTTGGTGGGAGTGCAAAATATTGCTATGCAAAATACGATGCATACATACTACTACAAAATACTATGGAAAATTTGGTAACATCTAAGAAATTTACAAATGCATATATGCTTGTCCTGGAAACACCTAGACTGATATGGCTGTAAGAAAGGTCATGGGTAAAGGTTGTTCATCTTCCCGTCCTTTTTAATGGCAAAAGATTGGAAAAAGTCTATGTTTAGCTACAGGGGACTGAATGCATATTACTGAATGTTCTTTGTCCGCATGATGGAATTCTATTCCTAAGAATGAAAAACGCTCTATATAATGAAGAAAGCTAAAGAACATACTGTTTTACATAAAAGGTCTAAGAAGTACAGGAGTGGGCAGATAGTATTTTATGTGGCAAGCAAATATTTTTCAAAAAAACAACTAGGAAATTAATTCCATGTTTTCTGTAGGATGTGGGATTCAGAAGAGAGATTGGTAGGAATAAAATTTCTGTGTATAACTTTCTATAGTAATAAGAGTATTAAATCAGGTCATTAAAAAGGAACCAAGGGCTGAGCCCCGGTGGCGTAGTGGTTGTGCGCGGGACTGCGGCCCACTGGGATGGAGGTTCAATTCCAGCAGTGGGGCTGGGCCTCCTACTCCCACCACCAGAGAGCAGTGATGCCCGCCCCACCCCCCCCAAAAAAAAAGTAACAAAAAAAACCTCAGGGCTGAGCCCCAGTGGAGAAAGTGGTTGAGTGTGGGACTGGGGCTCACAGGCTTGGTGGTTCAAATCCAGTGGCGGCTCTCAGGAGCAGTGCTGGGTAGCACCCACGACCACCAGAGGGCAGTGATGCCCCTCCCTCCCCCCCAAAAAAAACCTACTCATTCCATAAGAATGGGTAAGTTCAACAAGCTAAATTTACAAAAACATACAAGCCACTGCTTCGTAAATTGTTCATTAACACATGAGTGCATTTTTGGGCAAAATTTAAAGGAATCCTCACAAGCACACCAATTATTTTTTAACAATTCTCTATTATTTTAAGGATTGAAGTACCTCTGATCCACAATGGTATTTTCAATTGCCTCACAGGTTGTCAGGAGAAAAAAAGACCTTAAACTTGGGAAAGTGGAAGGGCAGTGAAAAAGAGGAAGATGAGGTAAAGGATTGACAAAGTGGGTGCAAACATGGGAACTATGCGAATGATCTGGGACCAGGTAGCGTTCCTGCTGCTGTGCACGAGGCTGCTATAATTTGGAATCCTATCACTTGATAGCACCTAACAACATACCACATATACTTGTGTATAAACCTTTTCCAGCACATTTGTTTGTTTGTTTGTGTGGGAGCTCCCCAGTGCCGCTCCTGAGAGCCGCCGCTGGATTTGAACCGCCAAGTCCGCAGGCCGCAGTCCCGCACTCAGCCACTTACGCCTCCAGTACATTTTTAATGCAGTTTTTTATGGTAAAATTAGGTGCCACAGCTGATATTCAGGTCGGCTTATACGCGAGTATATACGGTACATATAAATACCTACATACATATCTGTATACATATTTTGTTTTTATGCTGTTTCCAAATTATATAAGCAATAGCGACTATCAATAAGTCATTTTTTGCTTGAGTATATATATTTTTTAAATTAAAAAAAATTTGGGGGGGGGGGGAGTATATTTTAGTGACATCATTTACCTTCATCAAGTTGTGTACATTTCACTTTCACTTGGTGGTCTCATAATTTTAAAAAAGACTTTCCATCAGAAGTAGGCTAACATTAATGAATTCCGTTTTATAAAATTCATTAAACAGAAAAATTTTAATACTTTAATTTGGTTACTGAAATGCAATGAATTATTTCATGTTGCTCTTCTAGCCACAGCCAGTATCAGAAACTCCCACCTTTTCCTGATGATGTAGGTACACATATTGATATGATTCAGTTGTGAGTGAACGGGATTATTTCTTACAGCCATCCACCCTAGGTATAAAACGAGCCATCTCAGAAGCAAAAGCAAGGAATCTCTTTACCAATGATAGAAGAGCCAGAAGAGGCGTGCATTCTTTTGACCTTGAAATTCCTACACATTGAACCTCCTTGATCCGGGAGACAGTTTTGATACCAGAGACAAAGCAACAGCAGAACCACAAGTCAGAGACTGAGA
This sequence comes from Nesogale talazaci, assembly GCA_004026705.1. NCBI lineage: Eukaryota > Metazoa > Chordata > Mammalia > Afrosoricida > Tenrecidae > Nesogale > Nesogale talazaci. Next base: position 13,762 of record PVJH01038681.1, on the reverse strand, counting down.
TAAAGCAGTGGACTTTGTAGCCCACAGAGCTGAGTATGGTACTTCTGGTCAGGAAGTTGACTTATGGAGTATGGTGCCTCTGGGCACTTACTGGGGTGGGAGGACGGAGCTGAATACCTTCTCCCTGAGTCTCACAGCAATGTGGCATGCCCTTTAAGTACTTACTGGCAGCGCTAAAAAAACCTTTCTAACACACCTGAGCAGGGCAGAGGGCCAGAGAGAGGGCTGACTCCAGGCATGGCAGAGAAGGAACTGTAATGATCTAACAAATGTATCCTGACATCTTTCAACATTCTAAAATAATGGCAAATAACTACTTTGATAAAGGAGAAATAAATTTAGGTTCCTTATTTTAGGTTCAATTGAATACATCTTGAAATGGTGACACCATACCAATTATCTGTTTTTATTATGCTCCATTACTTTGAGGAATAAGGTTTTCAATCATATGCATGTGAAAGTTAAACAAAGAAAAAGGGCACCTGAAAAATTAATGCACTGGTATTACAGTGCTGGTGAAGAATGTTGACAGTACCATGGAAAACAAAAGGACATACAAATCTGTCTTGGAATAAGTAAGGACGGCAAGACTTCATGTGTTTCTAATTATGTATCTGAAACCAGTTAATTACTCTCTATGAACCGTAACTGCTTTGCTTACCAAAAGAAACCAGGTACCTACTACATATTGACCAACAAGACTGTGGTAAAAACCAAATACCTAAGAGGGACTATACAAACAAATGGTGATCATTTGTATTAACTGTTCCACAGTTAAATTCTCCCAAATAGGGTTCTATTTTTTTTTCTTTTTCTTTTTTGTTTTTGGGGGCATCACTGCCCAGGTGGTGGGAGGAGGAGGCCCAGCCCCACTGCTGGAATCGAACCTCCATCCCATTGAGCTGCAGTCCCGCGCACAACCACTACGCCACCGGGGCTCAGCCCAATAGGGTTCTATTTTTAACATACACACGAATATACATAAGTCTACATTAATGCATTTTTACATTATTAAGAATCAGGCCTGTGGAAAAAATACCTCTACAAGATCCTTTCTTGGTCTCAACTTTAAAAGAGGTTCACTGAGTCGGATGGAACATATTCCCCCACTCCCTTCATAGCTGCATACCCCGGCACAGCTGCAAAAAACCAACATAGAAATGTGTCACATTTTTCAGTCATACACCAAGGTGACTATTGATTAATCAGCAAATCCTTATGTACTCTGGTACAGTTCATACTAAAAGAATACTGTTGACAGATGGCTTTCGTGAAAGTATACTTTTTTAGCTTCCTTTACCCAGGTTAGGAGCCAACAGTTCCAAGGTAACACTGTTCCAGTCTCCTCTCTATTGGCTGTGAGGGAGGTTAATAGCTAACACATTCTAGTAGCACAGTCTCAAAATTATAAGCTTATAATAAAGGAGAACTACACTTTAAAACATTTTTATAACAACCTGTAGGCTATCTAGAGTAATTAAAACACATGGATGGCATACAATTACATCTGAAATTGGTGTTCGGGAACAAATTACTCTCAAACCAGAATTTGTCATATTTAGAGTAGAAAGGATTTCTTTGCACAAGTATTAAATATTCCATGGCATTGCAGTGTAGGCCTTGGACTCCTACCGTCTGCAGGAAAAAAGGTTATCTGCTCCCATAGAGATTCATGGTCTCAGGCTGAGCCCAGGTAGCATAGTGGTTGTGTGCGGGACTTTCGGCCCACAGGGTTGGCGGTTCGGGTCCAGCAGCAGCTCTCTGGAGCATGACTGGGCTTCCTACTCCCACCAGGGCAGTGATGCCTCCCTCCCCACCCCCCAAAAAAAATTGATTCATAGTCTCAGAAACGCGACAGGAGGTACTGAGTCAAGAATCAACTCAATGGCAGTGGATGTTGGTTTTCATAAATTATACTTGAGATTCAGGGTTTCTTTTGTCCCCTAGGTCCCCTAATGAAACATTCTCTTTCCACTCTTTTTACTTAATATATACCTGCATTTAATAGGATAAATTTAACATGTTTGATTATCTCCAAGAATCACCTGGAGACTTGCTGAAGATGCAGATTTGAACTCACTATCCCTGGGGTTGGAAGTCGAACAGAGCAAGCCTTTGAATCTGGTTTTCAACACGCTAAAGGCACACAGAGAAAACAGCACATCTCTATTTGTCTTTCATCCCATTTAGGAAGTCTATCGGTGGTTTATGGACCTTTTCCTCCGGTGCTTCTGTGGCTGGGCTCCAAAGCACCACACGCAGAATGCACCAAACTCATGTCTGTCGAACGGATGCAGACTCATTAAGACCCTCAAGTACAGGCAGAACTCTCCCCTAAGGTTCCCTATGCTTTAAGCTTTACCTGAGTCGGCTGCTGTAACTACTGCGCCACCAGGGTTCCTTTACATTGTTAGTCAAGTTTTCCCAGTTCACTAAAGACCTAACCTGTAGCCAGAAAACATGAAAGGCGCGATCTTTATAAGAAGTCAGCAAGGTTTTCAATCTCTCTCCAAGGAAGGTGAGAAGACAGTCTCCCCCACCACTGTGGCCCTGCTCCTCAGGCCGCGGCGTGGGAGCCAGAAAGCATTCCCAGCAGCTGCGCTGTCGGGATGGAGAGGCGGCGACTCACTGGGCTGGGATTCACCTGGTCATGCGCCTGCTCCATTTCACCTCCACCGCCTCCAGTTGGCCCCAAAAGAACTGGTCGTTGAACTGAACGAACAGGGCCCGCACGTCCGGCGTGGGGTCCACAAGTTCCCAGGAAGGGTCCACCAGCGACAAGGGTTCCTGGGCGTAGTCGTGCCGCGCAGCTTGCAAGTCCCATTCCTCCTGCAGCTGCAGCGCTAAAAGCATGTCTCCGTCCATGGCGCCGGCCTCCTAGGCTTCTCGGCTCCCCGCGGCCACTCCACTGGATCTTGGTCGCTATCGCGAGAACTACGGAAATGGGCGTCAGTCTGAGCACGCGAGTTTACACTGCCCCCCACGCCGAAACCAAGATTCGGGTGCCAACGAGCAGTCGACAGCGCCTAATTGCCGCCGAACTAAATTTCCCTGGTTTGGTTCCGGAGTCTACGGAACTCGATGCTGCCCGCAACTTAGTCATCCACTTCAAACACCAAACACGCATGCGCAGACCCACAAGCCTGCCTCCGCCCTCTCTCACTTCCCGAGAACGCTCGCGGCGCACGGGATTTACGTAGACGGCACTTCCGCGCAGGCGTCCTGCCTTACAAGGCGCCAGGAGCAGGCGCAGTGTCCGGTTCTCAGGCCTCGGCGCAGGCGCACTCACCTCGTGGTCGCCAGCTTCCTCATTCGACCGCCGCGGCGGTAGCTTCAGCGACTGCCCGCCCGCGGGACCGAAATGGCCATGTCGGACAGCGGGGCGAGCCGTCTGAGGCGGCAGCTGGAGTCGGGCGGCTTCGAGGCGCGTCTGTACGTGAAGCAGCTCTCTCAGCAGTCCGACGGGGATCGGGACCTCCAGGAGCACCGGCAGCGCATCCAGGCGTTAGCGGAGGAGACGGCGCAGAACCTGAAACGCAATGTCTACCAGAACTACCGGCAGTTCATAGAGACGGCGCGAGAGATCTCCTACTTGGAGAGCGAAATGTACCAACTCAGCCACCTGCTCACGGAACAGAAGAGCAGCCTGGAGAGCATCCCGCTCACGCTCCTTCCGGCCGCTGGAGCCGCCGCGGCCTCTGCTGGGGAGGAGGGTGGAGCCGGCTCTGGGGGCCGAGACCCCTTCCGAGGCCCAGCAGGCTTTTTCCCCACCCCCGGGGGCGTCTCCCGGGACAGCTCCGGTCCGGCGGAGGAAGGAAAGCAGCGCACCCTCACCACCCTGCTGGAGAAGGTGGAAGGCTGCAGGCACCTGCTAGAGACACCGGGGCAGTACCTGGTGTACAACGGGGACCTGGTGGAGTACGAGGCGGACCACATGGCCCAGCTTCAGCGGGTGCATGGCTTTCTCATGAATGACTGCCTACTGGTGGCCACCTGGCTGCCCCAGCGGCGGGGCATGTATCGCTACAATGCTCTCTACCCCCTGGATGGCTTGGCAGTGGTAAATGTCAAGGACAACCCCCCCATGAAGGACATGTTCAAGCTCCTCATGTTCCCCGAGAGCCGTATTTTTCAGGCAGAGAATGCGAAGATCAAACGCGAGTGGCTCGAAGTCCTCGAAGAAACCAAGAGGGCCCTCAGTGAGAAAAGGCGAAGGCAGCAAGAGGAGGAGGCGGCTCCCCGGGGACCCCCTCCAGTGACTTCCAAGACCAGCAGCAACCCGTTCGAGGATGAGGAAGAGGAGGAACCCGCTGCCCCGGAGGCGGAGGAGGAGAAGGTGGACCTCTCCATGGAATGGATCCAGGAACTGCCCGAAGACCTGGACGTCTGCATCGCCCAGAGGGACTTTGAAGGGGCGGTCGACCTCCTGGATAAGTTGAACCAGTACCTGGACAGTAAGCCCAGCCCTCCGCCGGTGAAGGACCTGAGGGCCAAAGTCGAGGAGCGCGTGCGCCAGCTGACCGAGGTCTTGGTTTTCGAGCTCTCCCCAGACCGTTCTCTGAGAGGGGGCCCCAAGGCTACGCGCAGGGCGGTCTCACAATTAATCCGGCTGGGCCAGTGCACCAAGGCCTGTGAGCTGTTTCTGAAAAACCGGGCGGCCGCCGTGCACACTGCCATCCGACAGCTGCGGATCGAGGGCGCCACCCTACTCTACATTCATAAGTTGTGTCATGTCTTCTTCACCAGCCTCCTGGAGACGGCCAGGGAATTTGAGACGGATTTTGCCAGTACCGACAGTGGCTGCTACTCGGCCTTCGTGGTCTGGGCCCGCGCCGCCATGGGCATGTTTGTGGATGCCTTCAGCAAGCAGGTGTTCGACAGCAAAGAGAGCCTGTCCACGGCCGCCGAGTGTGTCAAGGTGGCCAAGGAGCACTGCCAGCAGCTGGGGGACATTGGGCTAGACCTCACCTTCATTCTCAACGCCCTGCTGGTGAAAGACATTCAGGGAGCCCTGCACAGTTACAAAGAAATCATCATTGAAGCCACCAAGCATCGAAACTCCGAGGAAATGTGGCGGAGGATGAACCTGATGACGCCGGAGGCCCTGGGGAAGCTCAAGGAAGAAATGAAGAGCTGCGGGGTGAGCGACTTTGAGCAGTACACCGGGGATGACTGCTGGGTTAACCTCAGCTACACGGTGGTGGCCTTCACCAAGCAGACGATGAGCTTCTTGGAGGAAGCCCTGAAGCTGTATTTCCCCGAGCTGCACATGGTCCTTTTGGAGAGCTTGGTGGAGATCATTTTGGTTGCTGTTCAGCACGTGGATTACAGCCTGAGGTGTGAACAAGAGCCGGAGAAGAAGGCCTTCATTAGAAAGAATGCCTCGTTTCTGTACGAAACGGTCCTCCCTGTTGTGGAAAGAAGGTTTGAAGAGGGCGTGGGGAAGCCTGCTAAGCAGCTCCAAGACCTGCGGAACGTTTCCAGACTCATCCGCGTGAATCCGGAAAGTACCACGTCGGTGGTCTGAAGCATGGGTCCATTGATCTGTAGATACTCACATATATTGCCTATTATTTATATAGTTAACTGACTGTATTCTTTTGATGTACGAAACAGTTTGAAATTAATTGATACCCTCTACAAAATGTTACAACCAAAAGAGGAAAGAAAAACTCTTCAATTAAGCAAACCTAGCAAACAATGGAATTATTAAAATACATACTTTTAAATTATGCTAATGCTCTAAGGGATATAGTGTTTCAGCTTATCCTTTGAGTTAAAAAAGACGTTCCCGTGGTATATATTATGTGGTCCGGAGAAATAATGTCTACATTGAGCTTAAATGTGTTTTGGGGGCTGAGCCCCGGTGGCGTAGTGTTTGTGCACAGGACTGCGGCCCACTGGGACGGAGGTTCAATTCCAGCTCCCAGGAGCAAAGGCTGGGCCTCCTACTCCCACCACCTGAGGGCAGTGATGCCTTAAAAAAAAAAAATGTGTTTTGGAAAATTGCCCTGTTTGCTAAAATGCTGAGATCTCTTGAAATGTAAAATGAGTACAATACACTGCTCCATATGCGTCTCCATCTTGAAATGTCAGGGGAAACTTTTGGAGAGAGTGCTGAAAAATTGTTTTTTAGGGCACATAACAGCCCAGGAATTCACTATTTAAACTAGTGTATGGACTCAGATACGCCTTCAAATCTCTAGAGTACAGGAGGAAGCTATCATAAAAACTGTTGAACAAACTTTTTCAACATATTTTGAATGGTTAAATCCTTTCAGCTTTGAGGTAGTAGTTTCATAATCTTAAAGACTGATAAAATAATTTTTTTATGTATTCCTGAATTGTGTATATTTTCACCTGGAATATTTGTTTTGGTCATATTAAAAATAATTTAAAAACAAGACATTGAGGAATTTGGCAGCAGTCAGTGATTTCAGCTGCCTCTGTTTCAATAGGGTTATGTAGTATTTCAGACTTTGAAAATGGAGAGAAAATTTTCAGTGATATGTTTACTTAGTTTGGGTTCATGGGAAGTTGGGGTGTGACCATATATAAATGACATGGTGCTCTCAAGGTGACTATTTTGAGCAGAGATTGTTTTGTGTGTGTCTGTTCTTGGTTACAAAGTGAAGGACAGACATGAGCCAATGTTCCTAAAACAAGGAGGAGGCCTTTTGTGATTTCTGTAATATTTAGTGCTGCATTTCATTTTTTACTTTCAAAAACAAAAATAACTAAGAAAATTTGAGCTTTCCAAGGTTTCTATGCTTTTGCTTCTTTTGTGTATATTATTTAACATTTCTCAAACTTTGTCATTGTGCTTGCTAAGATCCTTAAGTGCCATTTTTAATACCATTAATTTTAAAAGGTCATTTCTGTTATCTGAATATAAATAGTAATATTGAGAGTGTGGGTATTATGTAAATTTAACACAAGTTCTAAAAGTAGGTTAGGACTATGAAACTTCAAATTACTTTTATTCCACATCAGCCTTTTTATCTTATTTTGAACTTTTCACAATTAAAAGTTGAAAATTATCAGTCACGTTTTCTTTGAAAACTCTTCTCACATCACTTTAGAATTTTCTAAATAGGGCAAGCTAGATTATTTCAGTTGAACAAACAGGTATCCTTTTTTTTAATCATGGAGAAGACTTTGATAAAATGTTGAGATTATTTTGTACTGTATGAAGCATGTATAAATATTTGATGAGTTCATAAAATACTTTAAAAATGAATATTAAGGCTTCACGTTGTAAAAACTGCATATATGCTCAGATATTTAGATGATTACTTCTTCATAGCACTCTGCATTTTTAAAACTGAAAGCACTGGATTTTCTTCTGTTGACTGTGTATTCCTTAATCATAGTGTTTTGTTTTGTTTTTTTGGCATCACTGCCCTCTGGTGGTCATGGGAGCTCCCCAGCCGTGCTGCTGCTGGATATGAACTGCCAAGTCAGTGGGCCCCAGTCCCATGCTCATCCACTACACCACTGGGGCTCAGCCCTCATAGTTGTTTGTTTTTAGTAAATCAATTTGTATAGAAATTTATTAAAGACCATTAAGGTCAAAATACACTGTAATATACATGTTCTGTGCCAAGACAGGACATCTGTGTTGTATTCCTCAAAGGCAAGTCATAAGTTATCTCTGAGTTGAAATAAGTTCTATGATCTCAATGCAAATTTATAAACATGTTGAAGTGCATCACATGTGTTTTCTTGTTTGCTTCAAGCATAACAAAGTTCCTTAAACTTGGAATCACAGACTTGGTTGAATTAATTACTGCTAAAGAAGATTTCCTGTGAAATTAAGTCTCTTTTTGATTAAAGTCTCATTTCATGTATAGTCTGAAAATGCATTTCCTTTTTTAAAGATACTCCCTACAGTTTAAAGATCAGTACTTGTACTTTGTGTCTAGAATTGGGAATTTGAGACTTAAAATTAGTATGTGTTAATTTTGCTTACCAACCTGATGCTATAAGGTAATCAGATTTTTTAAAAATAAAGCTTAAAATTTTTCTTACACTGTATAAAATTGATTGATACTGTAATCTATTTCTGTTTAATTGGGATTTAATACTCTCTTCCTCTTAACAAACTATTCTTTCAAATTCTTGGCTCTTTTTATGTTGTGTTTATTGTGAGGATGATATATGGGAAGCTGTTAGCTAATATGGTGTTCCTACTGGAAAAATTATGAATAAATGAATTCTCAATATTTTAGTATTCTTTTGAATGGGAAATTTCAAGTATCTATAATGTGAATTTTCACTAACCTGAGTTTGTTTTTGTTTTTTGGGGTTTTTTTTAATTTGTTTTATTTTTTGGGCATCACTGCCTTCGGGTGGGAATGGGAGGCCCAGCCTTGCTCCTGCTGGATTTGAACCGCCCAGCCCATGGGCTGCAGTCTCACACTCAACCACTACGCCACCGGGGCTTAGCCCCCAACCAGGATTTTATACTGAGATATATAGTCAATTAATATGACTATTATAGCCATGGCTATGATCCCAATTTGGAGGGAATTCTGTTAAGGGATTAAAGTGGGGCTTAGTTCTGACTTAGTAAAGCAGGTGAACCAAACCACATCCCTTCTTTCCTAAACATTTTTTTAAGTAATTTATTTTAAATCATTTTATCGGGGGCTCGTACAACTCTTTTCACAATCCATACATACTGCACATCCATTGTGTCAAGCACATTTGTAAATTTGTTGCCATCATTTTCAAAACATTTCTTTCTACTTGAGCCCTTGATATCAGTTCCTTATTTTTCCCTTCCCTTCCCCACCCTCCCTCCCTTATGATCCCTTGATAATTTATAAATTTTTTTTTTCATATCTTACACTGACCAGTGTCTTACTTTACTCATCTGTTGTTCTTGGACATAATCTTTAAACTCTACCAGAGGATATAACTTAGGATACCATCCTTCATTTTCCTTGGGGGTATGATCTGCTAAAAGACAGTCGCCTCCATTGCGTTTAGTGCAATTGCGTTTCCTTGCAATAGCCCCAAGCTGATGGGGATTTGTAAGTGAAAAACCCAAAGGGGGGGCGTAGGAAATTTTTTTATTGTATGGTTTTCTTTGGTTATTGTTTCCTGGAAAATAGCTGAAAGTAACATAAAGGACCTTAAATTGCAGTTGTTGCGCAGGGGGCAAAATCTAGGCTGTTTAGACAAAATAGCTGATAGAAAGCCAGGACCTGTTGGAGTCACTGAGTCACAGGCCCACTACCATATGCAGATAAGTAGTAGGTGTGCTGGTGAAGAGGATTGAACTTATTTAAAGAAAATTGTATTTAGAATTATGTTTAGTTGGCGATACTAGGATTATATTTCTTGTTTGTACTATTATAGACGTCTGACAAATTAATAATGGAAATGATCAAACTTTGAAGTCCATCATATTTACAGTTATAGTTATTAAAAATGGGTTCGAATTTGCCCCAAGTAAACTAAGGTAAAGTAAGAGGGCTTAGGAAAGATGAGCCCCACCCAAAACTACTAAAGCAAAGATTTGCAGAGAAAAAAAGTGACTTCGACATTATGAATTTTTAGCCAAGGGTTTGCCTGTGGATGCACTGTGGCTAGCTAAGACCCTCTTTTCTAGGACTGCATTTCCTTGCAATAGCAAAAGAGTAGACTGGCACACTTGCTGGGTGGCCTCCTGGATCCGCTTGTGGAGGACAAGTGGGGAAAAGCTAGTAATGCCGGGGTGGACGGAGTCATATTCCACTGACGCCTTTGTCAACCTAGTCACCAAAACCAGCACAAGACGAGAAAGGACTTCCTGAGCTGAGGTTTAAAGAGTTAGGCAGATACCGAGTCCACTACGTGAAAGGGTCAGGTTGTATAACTGGTGTCCATTTGACCTCGCCATGGCTAGGATGGAGATTATCAGAACCTGAGAGATGAAGACAAATATGTGGACCTGTGAGCTGACTGCGTTCTGATGAACTTTACCTCGCTTGTGGTTGCAGATGCTACAATTTGCAAGTGGAATAAAGACTGTTGGATCAGAGAACTCACATGGCTCCCTGGGCAGTTAGAATGGACAACTTAGAAATTGAATATGTAAATTGGGGGCAGATAAGGACATGAAGCTGCTGGTTTGTAAGCTTTCTTGCGTGGGTTGGGTCTTACAATAAGTGAAACAAAGGATCCCCACTGAATAGTTTTTCTTGATGGATCTGGGGAAAAGAAGGTGGGAAAAATTGATCGGATGATTTGATTCAGGGTTGACTGTCAACAAGATTAATACAAAAAAACAAAAACAAACCTTACTGCCTTAGAGTCAATACTGACCTCATGGGGACACGAGAGGACAGGACAGAACTGCTCCTGTGAATTTCCAGGGCTGTTTATCGTAGAGATCCTTTTTGGTCTCCCACGGAGTAGCGTGTAGTTCTGAACTGCAGCTCAAAGCCCAACTTACAGCCACTAAAACACCAGGGTGGCTCCTACAAGGCTAATATGGAAGGGGATTATAAAAATTATCATTATAGATTAATTGAAAGAGGCAGAAGCTAGTTCTTCAAGTATGAATGGGTAAATGGCTAGAAGACAGGGCGACTTCAGAAGGAGTCAGTTAATAGGACCCTTCTAGCCATAATTCCTTAATGTGGTGTTTTATCTTTTTTTTTTTTTTTTGATGGTGGGCATCACTGGTGGGATAGGAGGCCCAGCCTTGCTCCTGGAGAGCTGCTGCTGGATATGAACTGCCAACCCTGTGGGCTGCAGTTCCGCACACAACCACTACACCACCAGGGCTCATCACCACCAGCCTTTATCTTTTAGACTACTGTGTTTCCCCCAAAATAAGAAAGGGTCTGATATTTATTTTTCCTCAACAAGACATCCTAGAGCTTATTTTCAGGGGATGTGTTATTTATTCTAAGTACGGTACAACAAGCTACATTTACTCAAACATGGAACATCCTAACTCTCCAAACCCTGAATTCCATCCTGAAGCTTTTCCCCTGTCCCCTGGTGTTTGTGGGGAGAGGCCCACAGCCTGGTGCTGGTTGGTGCTGGAGGGCAGAGGGCCACAGTGCTGAGTCACATGGCAGCTACGACCTTCCTTCTTTCCCCTGGGGGGACACACAGTCCCTCCTCACTTCACTGAGGAGGCTTACCCTGCCAACCCTCAGCCTGCAGCACACACAGGATGGCCTGGACCTGACTGGGATCCGACCTTGTTGGTGGAGCTTCCCCTTCCTCACCGCTCCACTACAAAATGCCTGGGCTGTACGGATAGCCACGCCCATCACTAGGTCTTATTTTGGAGGTAGGTCTTCAATGCACACATGCTTAGAAACCCTCCTCGGCCTTATTTGATGGGTAGGTCTTATTTTGAGGGAAACACAGTGTATGCCTGTGGCTATGACCCATTTTGAAGGAAGTTCTCTGTTACAGGATTAAGGTGGGGCTAAATCCTGACCTTGGTAAAGGGTGTGAACCAAGCCACACCATTTGTTTCCCTGGAGAAATCTTTACTAGAAGATAGGACCGAATTTCCTTGGAAGCTCGCTGTGTTGTCATTGGGTTGGTTAGGTGCGATGGCGTCTGTTCCAACCCATAGCAATCCTGGTCCCCCATTATCCTCGTAATTGTCCCTATGCCCAGGACATAGTTGCAGTTACAGAATCAATCCATCTTACTGAAGATTTTTTACTTTTTTGTTCCTCCACTTCACCAAGCATGTTGTCTTTCTCCAGGCACTGGTCTTTCCTGACAATATGCCTAAAGTATGTAAAATAATCCCACCTCCACTGCCATTTAGTAAGCCATAAAAATTTATAAGCTTGGCTGAGCCCCGGTGGCGTAGTGGTTGTGTGCGGGACTGCAGCCCATTGGGATGGAGGTTCAATTCCAGCTCCACGGAGCAAAGGCTGGGCCTCCTACTCCCACCACCTGAAGGCATAAACAACAACAAAACAAAAACAAACAAAAGAGTTTTATTTTTTAATTTTTTTTATTTTTAGGCATCACTGCCCACTGGTGGTGGGAGTAGGAACAAAAAAGTTTATAAACTTAAAAGCAAGGGTTATTTGAGGGATTTTTTTGGTGGGGGTTGGGTGTTCTTTTTCATATATCTAATAGGTACATACCGAGGGAACTATTAACATTTATTGAATGCTATGTCTAATGTGGGAATGGGAGTACAAGATAAAGTTAAGCATGTGTTCTCCTAAGATCCTTAAAATTTGGAGAAACTCGACAAAATGTAACTCAACTCATTGCCATTGAGTGCATTCTGACTTACAGCGGCCGGCCCCACAGGACAGGGGAAAACTGCCTCTGTGGATTTCTAGACTGTTAATTCTCAACAGAAGTAGAAAGTGTCACCTTTTTGCTAAAGACTGCTTGGTGGTTTTGAACTGCTTACCTTGCATTAGCACGCCAACTTGTAAACGCTATATCACCAGGGCCTCCTAAATGTGGAGAATAATTAAATGCTGAACTGCGAGGGGGTAGTCTCTCCCCCTCCCCATCAAAACTGGAAAAAATGCCTCTGGGCAGAGCTTTTATAGTACGTCTTTCTCCCCTACTAGGCAAGCATCCAGCAATTCACTCTGAGTTAGTGCACCCAGTGGAGTGCACTCAGTGGCATTGCCTGGGAAGATTCTCTGTTTACAGTGAATTTTTTCATAAAAGCAGTTTTGCTGGAACCTTGTTCTTGTTTTGTGATGGCCTCTTTAAGAGAATAGTGTGCCGGTGAAAATTTGTTTCTTGCTCAGGAAAAATGTCACAGAAACTGTTGTGATGTTGAACACAGCTTACAAGGACAGCACTATGGAAAAACTCAAGTGTAGGAGTGGTTTTCTTCTTTCAAAAAAGGTGATATGTTTATTGATGACAAACATTGTTCTGGATCTTCATCAACTTCCCAAACAGATGAAAATGTCAACTCATGGGACACCTGAAGTTCATTTCACCAGGTCAGACAGCTAATCAAGCTATTTACTTAAAAGTTCTGAAAAGATTGCATAACAGTGTGTAACCAAGAAGGCTTTGTTTGTGGCAGATGGGGGACTGGCTTTGTCACAACACTGCACCTGCTCAGACTTCCATAGTGTCATGGAGGCAACATGGTCTCTCTTCATATCCCTTAGCTTCCTGAGACTGAGAGCATCACAAATATGATGATAAATAACACAGTCGGCACTTAAGCTATGCATAAGTCCTCCGTGTCCAAGTTCTGGGGAGCTAACCCTCCCATGCCATTCACCAATTACTTTATTCATATATTCCTTGAGCTTGTCTCTGAATGTATAGAATATATCCTTATTTTCCAGCTGAATAACAACTACTGAAATGTTTGTTTGTTTGTTTGTTTGTTTGTTTGTTTGTTTGTTTGTTGGGGGGGGCATCACTGCTCTCGGTGGTGGGAGTAGGAGGCCCAGCCCCACTGCTGGAACTGAACCTCCGCCCCAGTGGGCCGCAGTCCCGCGCACAACCACTACGCCACCGGGGCTCAGCCCTACTGAAATGTTTTCCTTAATTCCTTGTAAATGTTTCCTAATCAAATCCCAATCATGCAAGGTGTTTGACATCTAATGAAATGTTTCCCTTAGGCCCTTGCAAATGTTTCCTAAGCAAACCCCAATCAAACATTGTTACATTATATAGGTACAGGGTTACACAGAAATCAATTACATTTCAATCACACTTTGGCATTAAATTTTTTTTTGGCATTAATTGATAAGTCCCAAATCTTAATCTTTCAGCAAAAGAATTGTCTGGGGCTGAG
>PVJH01038680.1:0-16994 GCA_004026705.1 Nesogale talazaci | reverse complement strand
ATAGAAAGCACAAGTGAGACCAAGGCTCTTGCCTTGCGCACTGGCCGGCTCGACACTGGTCTTGGCCCCATGGGGAAAGGAGAGGTGAAGCTGTGCTCCCCACCCTGGAGTGTTCCTCAAAGGCCTAGGGACCCCCATGCAGCTGGAGCGCGTGAGGGGCAGGGGCCCTGAGGGAGCCTGGCCCCTGCTCTAAGGAGGAGTGGTGTGAGTCCGTCTGTCTGCGGAGTGAGTGAGTGTGTGTGTGTGTGTGTGTGTGTGTGTGTGTGCACGCACTACCTGGGCAGTCGAGAGACCTTATCTGAGATACGGTCACTTCTACCCTTGAGTTTGTTACTTGATTAGTCCCAGGACGCAGGACTCTGGACCTCTGTCTTCTCCCTCACCGGCCTATGCCCACTGATGAGTCCCAAGGTGTGACAGAAGCATTGTATGCACCCCAATTTTACCCGGGAAGTAAAGGAACTCCTGTGGCAGCCTCCCCTCGTCCCTACACTTATTGAAACTTTGATTGCGACATCCAGTTCTTTCTGTCCATTCTTGGAAAACAAGTATTCCATTTCCCAGAGGTAGAATGAAAGAAAGCAAAACAAAACTGGCCTTTTATCACATGAGGTCAAGGGGGATTTCTCTTCTCAGGAGGAGGAGGGAGTCTGGCCTGGCTTCCAGTCTGGGACCGCCCTGGTCACTCCAGGCCATGCTCTGGGAACAAGGCGGGGGCTTGGCAGTGCTGAGGTGGTCATTGCAAGGCAGATGCCCCAGTCCAGAGCTGCGCTTGGACTGCATTGGCCCTGCATTGCTCAGGGAAGTCCCTGCATGGAGTGGCCACCAGCATGGCCCCTCTCCGGCTCCCCTCCAGTCTTCCGCACCCCGACTCCCGCAGGCACACAGGTGTACAGGTGTCCCCTCACTGCGCTGAGACTCCAGGCTTGGCAAAAGCCCACCACAGGGTGCCGCCGGTTCAAGAGTCACTTGCTCCGAGGGGGGCCTTCCATGCCATTGGATGGAGGGGCCAGCCCCGATTCTTCTCCCCCCATCCTCTGGCCACTAACTGAAACATGCCCCTGCTCCTCCCCTCCCCGCCACACTCCACAACCCACCCCGTGCCGGGCTCCACCACTGTGGATAACTGTGGCGTCATCATGGATCCTACTGACATCGGGCCGGCCCGGTTCTCACAGTGACCAAGTGTGTCTCAGCTTCATTCTCCAGAACATTCTCTAGCGACCCCACAGGCCTGTGCATCCCCTGGAAGCAGTGGGCTCAGGGAGCAAGCCTCGGGAAGCTCATTATTCTGTTGGGCAGGCCAGACTCACCGAAAGAAGGGGCTGAGAGGTCTCAGAAGAGAGGGACAGGGTGTTGGCAGAACGCCTCAGGGTTCCCGGAGTGCAGAGTAATGGAAGGTGGACCCTGGCATAGCTCATTGTGTGAGCAACAGCCTGGGCCTGGGGCCCTCGGAGAAGTCCGCCTGTTCTCCACTCGCCCAAGTGAACGAAGCTGGGGGCTGTGCCTTCTCTACCCTGCGCCTGCCTTCCACCCGCCCTTGTGCTGCCCTCTCCAGCAACAAGACCCCCGGGCTCCCTTGCTGCCTTTCTCAGCGCCCCGGCCTGCTTTCAACACCTCTGTTGCCATCCCTGCCTGGTCCTCTCAGCTGTCATTCTACCAGACTCCCCGCTCCTCTCAGGGTCCACTGCCTGTCTCCATTGAAGGTGTCGTGCCTCTGCCGGCCCCAGGTGCGGCGGCCCTGCCACCCTGCTTGGAACTTCTTTCCCTCAACGCCGCTCTCCTGAACAGACAGATAACACAGGAAAATGGACTCTATCTCTAACTTTCCGAAGGGGTACCTTTCCTGCCGTGGAATACTAGCTGTCCAGTGTCCCTCTGTTGTAGTCAGGAAAGGAGCCCCCGCCTTATCTCCCTCACTGTTCACTTTCCCCAGGAGGGCAGGCTGCCTTCTCAGATGCACGTCCACATGCCCACGAGGAAGAGAGGGGCACAGGGGACGGAGAGCCAACCCATCGTGTTCTATGGGGGTGAGGCTGCCACGCGGGGGCCTTTGGTGGGAAAGCTGATCTGAGGTGTCTCCCATGGGCTGACCCCACAGCGTCTGCTTCTTGACGTACATGTGTCCACTCGACCGACATTCTGCCCGGCACAATCCATCGAGAGGCATCAGCGTCCCTTTTCTCATCAGGGAGAGAATTTCCCCCATGCCAGTGACCTCCAGCTGCCCAGACGGGAGACTACAGGGCAGCTCGCTCCTGGGTTGGGTTGCCAACCGTGGCTGTGAGCCACTAAGGAAATGGCCCGTGACCCAGGTAGGAAATGGCCCATGACCTGGGTAGACATCAGCTCCCTGCTCTAGTTCACCAGCACAAACATTCTCGGCACGTCATGCCAACGTGCCGGCCCTGTGGGCTGGCCCGCGGGGCAGGGAGCGGGCGTCAGCAACTGCCCCGGAGCACCAGCAACCGTCCCTCGCCCAGGGCAGTCTTTGTTACCGGCACACTTTCTGTCACCTGGGCCACATGATACCAGGAAGTGACCGCGGAGAAGTTGTTTTTGAAGTGCTGAGGAAAATAGAACAAGTGTACTTTTCTAACACGCGTCGTGTCCCAGTAAGCCTTTGACTCACTTTCTGTTTCTAGGAGACAAAGCCGACCAGTGGCCCGGCTCTGAGTGGATTGTGGGGTGAATGCAGCCCTACACCTCTGAAGCGGGAGAAAGTGTTGTTTTGAAGTGCCACAAACTGGACTGCAATTGTCCATGGCTTTTAACCACTCCTTTTGTTACCTTTTAATATATGTCACCTTTTAAATGTCCTGTACTCCACTCTGGGTAATTTCTAACCTACATCTTGATTCTTTTTTTCTCCCCAGTTTGGTCTATTTTGTTGTATAGTCCCTTTGAATTTTAAATTTTTATTTTTTTTGGGGGGGGGCATCACTGCCCTCTGGTGGTGGGAGTAGGAGGCCCAACCTTTGCTCCTGTGGAGCTGAAATTGAACCTCCATCCCCCTGGGCCACAGTCCCGCGCCCAACCATTACGCCACCGGGGCTCAGCCCTGAGTTTTAAATTTTAATGGCTATACTTTTCTTTCTTTTTTTTAGCCCTGCTCTCCTATGGCTATATTTTTCCATCTCTGCACATTTTCTTTTAACATCCTTCTCGCTATATGTACTGTTCTTAATCGTTCTCTGTGTTTTTGCACTTGCTTGTGTTTTAAGTATGCGACCCATGCTCATCCCATTACCTAGTTCTGCTAATTCCAGTCGTTGATGTTCTTAAAGGCCTCAGGGTGCCTCTGACCCTATTCATGGTGGCTTGTTTTCTCCTGTCGTCTAGGGGTTTGCATTGTGACCTCTACTCTGCCTGGTTTATGAAGTCCTGTCGGACCTTCATGGAGCATGTGCATCTCTGGATAGCTTTTGCATGTAACCCACACCTCCGCGCAAAGGATCAGTAAGTAGGAAGTATCCCTGGTGATGTAGCAGTGAAAGTGCTCGACTCGTAACAAATGCCTTGGTAACTCAAACCCACTAGATCAGGGGGTTCTCACACTACGACCCACGGGCCACATGCGCCCCCCCCCCCCCAGGACACTTATCCGGCCCGCCGGGTGTTTTTGCTGCCGCTGCCTGTCCTGCTTAGCAGCCGACTCATCCTGGGCCCGCAGTGAATTTGTTCATAGTTGTTTTGGTTTTTTTTAAGCTATAGTCTGGTCCTCCCACGGTCTGAGGGACAGTGAACCGGCCCCTGTCTAAAATGTCTGAGGACCCCTGCTCTAGATGATGTAGTGAGCTATGCGTCGGGCAGCTTAACTGCAAGGTGTATTCAGAACCACCCGCCTTCTGTGGGAAAAAAGACCACGCGTTCTATTCCCGTGAGAGTCTTGGAAACCCACAGAGGCAGTTCTGCCCTGCACGATGAGATCAGCGTCGAAATGGCCTCGGTGGCAGCGCGTTTGGTTTGGGTTGGACACTCCACAGGAGGAAGACGTGGCAGTCTGCTTCCAGACACATTCGCAGCCTGGGGTGCTACAATCTCCCATCTTAAAAAAGCAGAGCCTCCTCCTAACCTTCTATGTCTGCTTTTCCTGTTACCCAAAGAAGACTCATACTTCAACACAGGGCCAGGGATCAAGCAAAGCCAATGGGAAGCATGATCAACAGATATATAAAATAAGTGTGTAGGAATTCGACCATACAAAACAGTAGCCATGGTAAATATGAGCTAAATTACATGTTAGGGAGGACAACATGCCAATTCTATGTTAAAAATACAGAAATCCAGCGATCGGAGGGATTAAGTAGAAAAGTATTGCTACAAAATCTGTGAAAACTTTACTGAACAAAATGATCAGAATGTGAAACCATTTCCACATGTCCTCCATCTTGTTCTGTCCACTTCTGAAGGAAGTGGGAGTGTGGCAGTTACATAATCTGGCGTCACTTTGAAGATGCAGAGTGAAGGGGTGGAGTCTAGGCTGTCAATCAGGTCATAGCCCATGAGGCCTCGGTGTGGGCTTGGCCTCCTCTTGAGGATTCTGCTGTCTTCCTCCCCAGAGGAGGGACACACGCTTTCTTTGCTTTGTCTCCCTGCAGGAAATTCCTGTTGAGAAGCCACATGGAGCTCTGCTGCTGATGGAGCCAGAGCCCTGAAGCTAAAGGAGCCACGTGGAGACCAACACCACTGCTGCAATACTTCCACTGTCACTGGATCCACAAGACTTTCTACCCACAGGCCTGTGATCTTCCTGCATTTGGCATCATTGTATGTGTTTCATAAGTCTGAAGAGGAACTTACAGACTGGTATCAGACATATGGGCTAATGTCGGGTTTATGGACTTGGACTGGGCTGGGATGTTTTCTTAATATACAACTATTCTTTTCTATAAAGCTCTTTCTTATATACATATGAATATCTATGGATTTGTTTCTCTGGTCTCTCTCACCTTTCCCTGGAGAATTCTCATGACAGGAAAAAGAAAATCCTCAGCACAGAGCTCCTGATCTTTTTTTCACCAATGCAGTTTCAGTTTTCTTAACACCTCTCCCTAATAAGCCCCTGTGATCACATCCTGTCCCCTGAGAGAGAATCTATCAAGACCACTCCTTGAAAATCCTAAAAACAGGTGCCATAACCTTTTGAGTTAACCCCTCTGCCTTGAATGTCACTGGTCCAGCAGATTCCCTTCTAAGCCAATGGTTTGACTGTACTTTCTTTTGAAGACCCCCTGAACAAGATGGAAGACCAGTGTATCTCTGAAAGAACTTGTCTGCAGTCATCCACTGATCCAGACAGGGTCAATCACAGTTCATTCGGAGTAAACAGGTGCATGTATGAGCTGGAATCATAGTCGCAATTCTTTTTGACTCATCCTTGCATAAACATTGTCACCAAATATGCAAAATATGCCACAAACTCCTGAATTGTGTCGTTCCCCCCCCCCCACCCAAATATGTGTCCAACCCGTAGACATGTAGTTTTAATGCAGTCTGTGAATAAGGTTTCTTTGTTGTTCACAAGATAGTATCAGTGTGTACTTTGTCGTTCCTTCTTTTAAACTATGAAAGGTTAAACAAGCAAGCAAGAAGTAACCAGGGGGAAGATAAATGTCAAGTGACCGAGTAACAAGGACCTTGCCCAAAGCCACAGAGAGGGAGAGCCTTCCCCTCAGCTGACTCCCTGCATCTGGAACTTACCCCCTCCCCCGCCCCCTGCTCCCCAGACCTTTTGAGAATAAATTCCTGTGTGTTAAAGCCATCCACTTGTGGTAGTTCTGTTATGTTCGCTGGTATGAAGGGCAGCTCGTTGGTCACTGTTTGGAGTTGGTTTCAGAATCTACCTACAAAGTGAAGAAGAATCAATTGACAAACCATGAAAATGAAGTAAAATAATAATACTAATAACAAAACACTCAAAGAAACTTGCTGGCGCTCCAGTGGTACAATCAGTTAGCGCATCGTACTTATACAGTCAAGAAGCCTGGTAAAGAACTTACTAGAATCACACCCTCAATAATCCAATGGAGGAATGTATGAAAAGGCATAAGCACAATGGTGAGGCTGACACAGGGCCAGGCAGCATTCTGTCCCGTTGCACAGGTGTCGCTGAGTCAGACCTGACCTCAGGGTTCCTAGCAGCAAGGCAGGGGGTCCAGCAGCCCACCGCCCGGTCAGTGATTCGGCCCATCAGTCTCTCCTGGGGAAAGACGGTGCTGTTACAACCTGGGAGACACCAAGGGGCAGTTCTCCTGTGGTCCGTGGAGTCCCGAAGAATCAGAACAAAATGGAGGGTGGTGGGTTTGGATTTTGTTTGTTTAACCCATCAGGATACTTGTTTTTTTTTTTTTAAAGCGTTCTGTAAAAGTACACTTTAAAAATCACTCTACCCAGTACACAGAAATATAACATTTTCTGCAGAATCGTAGACACGGAGCCTTATCAAGGACACCATCAAAATGTGAAGCGATTGTTTCTGAACAGATGCCTAAGTCTGTACACTTCCGAAGGAGGTGATTGCATTTTTCTAATCTTTTCCCTGAGTAATTCTATGCTCTTCAATTCACACCACATCAAAGTGGTAGTTTTAGTCGCCTTGAGGGATTCAGAGTGAGTTTTTTAAAAGCAAAATTCTTGGAGTTGGGGGTGGGCACGTCTGAAGGAGCAAGAACAAGGCTGTGGTGTAGATAGGGTAGAGTTTTCCAGGGAATTCTCTCGAAGCATGAATAGGTTCATTAGCATGATGGGAAACAATTCTTTCCTCCAACTCTCCTGGACTTCTTGCCAGCTAACACTTCTTCCTAATACGCCCCCGTGACTGTCCTGTGCCCGAAGAAAAATCGATCCAGAGCACGTGTCTGGAGTTCTAAAAAGCAGCTGCTACAACCTTCTCAGTCGACTCCTCTGCCGTGAATGTCACTGGCCCACCAGGTCCTTTTGGAAGCCACTGCTTTGGCTGGACCCTCACAAAGGTAAGACAAGTGTCTTATTGAGAGGACATAATTGTTGTGGCGGGCATGTACTTAATGTCAATTTCAGGATTGGGAGTGTAGGGGTGGAGTCTAGCCTGTCAATCTGGAGATAGCCAATGCGACCTCCGTGTGGGCACGGTTTTCTCCTGAGAATTCTGGGAAGCCTCACGGTATTTCCCGATGGGAGGTGAGAGACTTGATTCTGTGTCTTGGAGTCAGTCTAATAACAGAACAAATGAGCAGCACACAAGGAACTGGAGAAGCTGGAGGAGAAGCCACATGGGTTTACCCTGATGGAACCAGACCTCTGAAGCTGGAAGAGCCACAGAGAGACCCCTGAGATGAGCCAGCGCTGAGATGCTTCTACCACCAGTGGATACTACTGATGGACCCTGAGCCCTGGAAATGGGGAGCCATGGAGAGACCCCTGCCAGTGCCGGGATCCTTCTATCGCCACTAGATACACAAGACTCTGCACCCATTGGCATGTGATTGTTCTGGTGTCATTGCATGTGCTTCTTGAATTGGAAGGAGACTTTATAGACTGGTATCAGACATATGGGCTAATATCGGACTTACGACTTTGGACTGGACTGGGTTGGGATACTTTCTCTATGTTCCATTCCTCTTGTATATAAACCTTTCCCTTATATTCATATGCATATTTATGAATTTGTTTGTCTAGTCTACCCGGACTAACACAATCATAAAGACATGTTTACAGACAGTTTGCTTGAAATAATCATATGCATGTATGACTGGAATCCTAGCAGCATTTCTTTTTGACTCGTATAAACAAGTGACCCAATATACCAAACTTCTCACAAAAAGCACTCCAACATTACACAGAAGCTGCACTGAATAAATGGCTGGAAGTTGCTGGGTGCAAAGGCCTCACGTGGTGACCATGTTAGCTCACCTCAAATTAATACATGCATGTAATGTAATTGAAATGCAAAGACCTTTAAAATGAACTCTGCGGTCTGAGTTGACAATTCATCTGGAAGAGAACGTGTACAAAAATAGCCAAGGCATTTCTTTAAAAGAACTTGAAATTATATCAACAGAAGAGGAGAAAAGTTTAGTCATCATCCTTGGGGGTCCCGAGGTCATTTGACATGGTGTAATCCATACAGACAGTGTCTTAAACCCTACTTTGGTGAATAGTAACTGGGACCTTAAAAGCTTGAGAGTAGCCATCAAAATAAGGTCAAACTATTGGTCTCTCCTTGTCCGTAGCAAAAAACAGTGAAGAAAATTGAAGATCCAATGGACTAATGAACCATACAAACCTCATCTTCTGCAATCTTGAGACCAGAAGAAGTGGATGGTCCCCCAACTGCCCAGAAAAGGATCACATTGGAAGGTTGTAGATGGAGCAAGAGGGCAAAACTAAAAATCATTTAAAAAAAGACCAGACTTACTGATGGGTTAGAGACTAATGGAACCCTGATGGGTATGCCCTGTAGTCACTCTTTAGGCCTAAAATGGAACTCACCCCGCTGTGACTCAAACAGTAGCTGGGGCTAAAAGATGAACACTAACATGGGGGAGACCCACACTCCCCTGAATAGTTAACCATTTGAAATCAAAAGGGGAGCACTCGCCCCAGGACAATGTTCAGAGGAAGAAAAGAAAGCCGCAATTAGACGAGTAGCTAGGATAAGTGATGTTGCAGTGAGGGCATTGAAATCAGTGAGATGAACACAAAATGTGCATATATTATTGAATGGAAGAATGCTTCACTCTGCACACCTTCACCCAGTGCACAGTAAAAAGTAAACAAAGAGTTGTCAGAAGTAGACATACAAACATGATATAAACATATGTTATATGTTCATATACAGGAAGATGATTTAAATAGAAGTTTTCCAGGTGGGAAACACTAGGCAAAAGTGGTTGGACACTTGACTTGATAGAAGAGTCAGAAACTTCCCTTACAGCTTTCTCAAAAAGTCATGCTAGACTGATGACCTGCCAAGTGTAGTCAGTAAATGTGAAAGAAAGAAATGGAAGTGTATTAGAAAAACTTCCTATAAAATTAAAACCTTAGGTTTTGATACTTTTTTTGTGAAGCAAGTTACAAATGCACAAGCAATAAGGGAAAAAGATAACTGCCAGCGCTTCTGTATGGTAAGCCATCATATATTACAAAATGCTGTGAGTGTGTCTTGTTTGGTATTGATCATTCTCCTTTTTTGTTGTTTGTTTTTGGTTGGTGTGTAAGGAAAGAAGCCAAACAGATGTGATGGGAGGGGGGTGGGCAAAGGTGCACACAAAATGGAAAGAAGTGGATATATAAATGGTTAAAGAAGTTCATACAAAGAGCCAGCCGAAATTGGGGCAACATCATTAACAGGAAAGGTTTTCCTTCTCTCTTCTCAATCTTCATCTTCTTGTACAGACCATGTTCAGAATCAAGCGTTATCTGTAGCAGCAAGCATTGAGAGAGGCAACTAAGTTCCTTCTTCATGCGTGGTCCCCTCCTTTCTCTTTCTCCCTTGCCCTACCTTTCCCCTCCCTCCTTTTGTCTGTCCATCCATCCATCCGTCCATTCTTGAGTAGTGCACTAACTGACGCCATTTTGGGGAGGAATGCGGTGGTTGCTCTGGAAGATAAGAATAAACACAGTGTGGTCAGGCTTGCAGGCAGAGGGAAGTGGATCCGGATTGGGCACGGGGCTACTAAGGCTTCCCAGAAGCTGAGGTTTGAGGAAGAGCATAGTAGTTGGCTAGAGGAAGGTCCTTTGGAGAAGAAATTTGGGCCACAGAGTGCATGGTAGGGAAAGTTCTGGAAGCATGCTGCCATTTTCACACAGGGACTAGTGTGCTTTGATATTTTATCCTCTGATTTGACATTAGCAACTCTGAAGGTAAGGTTTCCATTTTACAGATCGGGAAACAGAGCCTCAGAGAAGCCATTCCACAGACAGGTCCAGAGCCCCTCCATTGGCCTGGTAGGAGAGGAGAGGCCAACCGACCTCCACTGCGGGCTCCCAGATGGAAAAGGCCCTGGGACTGTAGGGGCCAACCTGGAACAATAGTTGGAATTTTGATTATTGCCTCAGCCCGGTCATCTCTTACAGATTGCCTCGGACCAGAGGTTGACTGAGAGAGGTTCTTGATTATTCAAGAATAACTGGAGATATCATGGCATCTGCAGATTCCATCCGGAGTAGAGAAAGAATCAGAAAAAAACCAAAAAACCAAAAACCAAAAAACAAAAAAAACCAAAGACGACCAAAGGAGGGTGAGGGAGGGACCAAGTCGTTTTCTACTTGGCCTGCCGTCGTACCCCACGTGTTCGATGTCACGGGAATCACACATTTATCGCAAAGAAAATAAACTCCCCTGAAAAGTACATGGAGCTCTGAGGACAGAAATCCGACTCGGCAGGTCGGTGCCAAGAACCAAGTGTTCTGGGTCGGGGACCGGGGCGGGGCCGGAGTGGGGATGAGGAAGGGGGGAGTGCCGCTGGCCATGTGTCTGGAAGCTGGGTGCTCAGAGCCGGCACGTAGTTCTTGCTTTAAGGGATCTCAACTGGAGGACCCATAGCACCTGCCCGACCCCCCGGACCCCACCCCCCCAGGACGATTTCCATTCATGGGAACCCAAGGGTGCCCCCGTGGAGGGTGCCCCAGGAGAGCTTCTCCGCCTGGTGGATTTGGAAGTCCCCGAGCTTTTCCGGGGCATTTCCTCCTGGGCCTTCCGTATTCATCGTCCAGCTTTGGCCCACGTGTGAGGCGACTGAAAACACCATGTCTTGGGTCAGGGGCCCCTGAGTCCGCAAAGTCCGCAAAGGACCTCTTTGCCCTTTGCCATTCTCAAGAGGTCTTAGAGGTCATTTGATTGCTCCATGGCTGCGTCCATGCAGTGCTGTGAAACCGGCCAGCTGTAATCTGCCTTCTCCTGTTGATCACCGCGCTGTTGTTATGGGAACATGTGTCTAGGTTACAGGCAAATACATATAGAACTGGAGGACGGGGATACACCTTCGTCTGCTCCTCACAAGGTCAGTAACCCGAACACCCGCTGCTCTGCGGAGAGTCCCGGCTCAGGTCCCCGCCAGTTTTCCACTCTCTGAGAGGGTCCCTCAGAGGGGGAATCTCCACTCAATGGCAGTGAGTTTTGTCAGGTTGAGGAGTGGGGTGGGTGTGGGGATCCCAGGACCAATCCCCTGGAAATATTGAGGCACAACTGTGGTTTGAAACAACAGACACGGATCCTGTGGCAATTCTGGAAACTAGAAGTCCAAATTCAGAGTCTCCAGGTTCTGGGCCCACCTCCCTCCCCAACCCACTTCCTGGTAGCCTCAGGCAGTGCTTTGTGACAACATAACTGTGCCTTCACATGGCTTCTTCCCTCTGTGTCTCTCTGCTGGCCCTTCTCCTCATCTTGTAGGGACAGTTGCATTGAAGTTGGGCTCAAGCCCTTGTGGCATAGGGGTTATGTTACGCAATGGGCTGTGATCCGCATGGTCAGCAGTTCAAAACCGCCAGCTGCTGATTGAGAAAAAGACTGGGCTTTCTATTCTTTAAACAGTTACAGTTTGGGAACCTCACAGGGAGTAGTTATGCGTCAGCATTGATTCAATGCTAATGAGTTTGATTTTTTTTTCTTTTTCTTTTTTTTTTTTCCACATCACTGCCCTGGTGGGAGGAGGAAGCCCAGCCTTGCTCCTGGAGAACTGCTGCTGGATTTGAAATTTTGTTTTTTTATACTCCCATTAAGAGTAGAAATTCAAAAAAAATTTTTTAAAAAGAGTAG
Organism: Nesogale talazaci; assembly: GCA_004026705.1. Lineage (NCBI taxonomy): Eukaryota > Metazoa > Chordata > Mammalia > Afrosoricida > Tenrecidae > Nesogale > Nesogale talazaci. Next base: position 5,254 of record PVJH01038680.1, on the reverse strand, counting down.
AAATTCACAGTGGCACTTCTACCCTGTCCTATCGGGTCACATGACTCAGAATTGACTGCATGACAGCGAGTTGTCTGTTTCTACTCCAATATTTACATTTGCAAATATGCTATTTTCAAATAAAGTGACTTTCACAAGTACTGAGGGTTAGGATTTAAACATGGCTCTTTGGAGGACCATGATTCAACCTGCCACATACACCTTACCTAAGGCTACAAAAACATCCATTGTCATGTAGGATCCGTTTTGTTGAAGGTGGGTTGGGAGGGTGAAGGGAAGGATTGTCAAGTCTTCTTGCTCAGCCATGGGCCACACTTAGACTGAGATGAGACCTTAGCCAGTCTTAGCTACCTAATGCTACTACAACAGAGGTGCCCTATGTGGATGACTTTTAATAAATAGGAGTAAGCAGTTAGGACACTGGAAGTCTGAATTCGGGGTGTAAGTTCTAGAGCAAGGCTTTGTCTCTGTTGGTTCTGGGGGAAAGGTCCTTGTCATTAATCCTTCCCTGGGTCTAGGAGGTTCCCAGCGCAGGGATCCTCTGTCCAAAGCACATACTCTCCCTCTGGCTTCCCTCTTCTTTCTGCAGTGCCTCCTCTCTCTTTTGACCTCTGCATTAGTGCCTGAGACCCAAGGACTTTTGGTTTGCAGAAGGTTAGCACCCAAACTCCCTCCTAAGCCTTAAAATAATCCCAATGCCATCTTGAGGACCATATGTTGTGGGTTCAGCTAAAAGAAGACCACTACAATGTCCAATTAGAATTATTGAAGTCTTTATTTGATATCAGGCTAGCCCAGACTGCAGTGGGAATGTTTAAAGATAACTCTCCAGACTACAGCCCCCTCTTCCCTGGTCAAGCCTCCTGTGTGTTATTCAGGGAGGGTAGACTACAGAAACCAGAAGAAAAAGACAGGTTAAAATACGTATGTCACTAAATGGTATTGACAGAAGTAAAACAAAAGTATATTTAGGTAAAGTTTCAGGGGCCTTGTTTTATGACGCCATTCCTGGAGTTTTTCCATCTTTAGCTTGCCTCTTAGCAGGGGTAGGAAATAAAGACTTTCAGCATCTCTTGAAAAGGAGAGGGGGGTTGTGGCCAGTCTGGTAGTGACTTAATCTAACAGCAGCCAAGAATGGAATGGAGTGAACCCTGGAGACACAGAGGTATGGTCCTGAGGGCACCCAGTGTTAAAAATATAAGCATGTTTTTATTTAAAATGACATTTGATTGCTCTACGATTTCTTTAAAAACTTGCCCATTTAGGCTGAGCCCGGGTGGCATAAGTGGTTGAGTGCAGAACTGCAGCCCACGGGCTTGGTGGTTCAAATCCAGCGGCGGCTCTCAGGAGCAGCACTGGGTAGCACCCACAACCACCAGAGGCCGTGATGCAAAAAAAAACAAAAACAAAAAAAAACTTGCCCATTTAAGAAGAAAACACTCTCTCATACAAGAGGAAGCTGTTTCTGGGAAATAGAGACTTCACAAAGACCTGAGTAACTTAAATAATTTTCTCTGGTGACAAAAAGGGCCTAGTGCTTGGTAAATTCAAGGATCAGCAAAAATGAGGAAGCCCCTCACTGAGATGGGTTGACACAGTAGGGGCGGCGATAAGTTCAAGTATAACAGTTGTGAGGATGCCCAAGACTGGGCAGGGTGTCATGTCTTATTCTAATGTCTGTAGGGTCCCAGGGGGAAGGCTTCTCACCACGACAGCAGATTGGTCACCAAGACTGAATGGTGACCGAGCCAACATTGAAAGAGTCACTTGGAAGAGTCACCCCTCCACCCACCTGCCATCCCAAAGACTGACAGAAATCCAAGTGGGAGAACAAAAAAGTCCTTCTCATGTTATCACACATTTTTCTGGTCCACTCTTTGAAACTGTCACTTTGGGCGAGAGACAAAGGAATGTGGAGTCATTCTGGGTCAGGAATGTTTATATTTGTGAATCCTAATAAAAAAGGAATTCTTTTTTAAGATAAATTTGATTTCACATGAGTGAACATGAGAATTCTGTCTTCTCTTCACCTAAATGTGCAGAAAGGGCAAGCACACCTGACAGGTGACAGCGGACAAAAGAACTTTGGCCAAGGACCAAAAAAAAAAAAAAACCACAAAACACTGGACAACATTTGGAAATGAAGGATCATGCAAGCTATTTCCTGACCAAGAATCATAAAGTTGTCCTTATGCAGATTCCTCAGAGCTATGTTACATAGTCATAGTCTGTCCTCTCCGCACCACTCCCGGCCCCCTCAGTTGATTTCATGGTGTACACATCTAAAACAGCAAATCCCCTTGTTGTTCGGGAAGCTTGCTTTGGTGACTCTAGTTGTTCCTTGCTTGGTCAACCTTTCCCTTTCATCTCTACGGTCTGTGCCAAGGGATCCCGGTGTGGTAAAGAAGATGTGGGGAAGTCTGTGACTCATAAACGCAACAGACTCACTTCATTATGCACTCGGTTATCCCTCAGAAGTCAGGCTGGCAAGGCGTCAGTTTCGTTTCTTTGGACGTATTATCAAGAAGCAGCAGTTGCTAGCAATTGCTTCAAATGCATATAAAAGTTGGAATAAGGGAGGCTGAAAAAATCGATCCATTTTAATGATGGTGCTGGAAAAGAATATTGAAAGTACCAGGGACTGCCACACGAGCTAACACGTCTGCCTTGAAAGAAATACAGCCAGTGTGCTCCTCAGAGGCAAGACGGGTGAGGTTTCATGTCGCATCCTTTGGACGTGTTGTCCGGAGAGAAGGACATCGTGCTTGGTAAAGTAGAGCAAAAGAAGAGGAAGGTTGTTGACAAGACAAATGGACACAGTGGCCATAACAATGGATTCAAGCATAAGAACAACTGGGAAGATGGCATGGGGCTGGACAGTGTTTTCTTCTGCTGTACAGAGATCCCTGTGAGTGGATGACACCTAGCAGGACAGGAAAGGATATCGTGCTGGACACATGGGAGGTGCTTGGTGGGATGACATGGCACGGTGGTCTGAACACCCCCCCCCCAAAAAAAAAAAAGAGATGCAATAAACAGGGGGGAGAAAGAATTCAAATTCATTACTCATCCCCTCCGTGAGCTACCAGGCTTCTCCCACATGATTTCTTGACTTTTAAAAGCAAATCCTGTGAAATGGAAAGATGGCCAGTGCATAACAGGATGTGAGAGAACAAGCTGTATAATAGAGGACATAATAAACAAGTAGCCGTGATAACCTATGGAGGGAAGGAGAGGTCCAAGGCCATGCTCTAACTATTCACTGGCTCAGAGCCAGCCGGCCTCACTGCACACCACCTCTGTTATCTCCCGAGAATGCAAATCCCAATGTAAACAGCACTTCAAGGAACTGGCCCAGTTCCTGGAAACATCTAATGGCTGAGGTGGAGCGCTCTGAAATTCCCTCCCACTGGTTTTCCCAGGGTCCTTGAGTCAGCTCAGTGCAGAGTGTGGAAGTCCCCTACACCCCACACTGGGGCAGCCTGTGTGTGTGTGTGTGGGGGGGGGGGACTTCTTCCTTTGACAAAGGCTCTGAGATGCCCTTCACTGAGGAAGGCCCATAGGACAATGACAACCCCTTGGATGGCACCTAATACCAACAATAAAAATCAATGTGTTCACTGGGCAAGACTCCTGCTCACAATGTATGATGAGTTAATGATTGTTATTAATTGAAACGTAATGAGAGGACGGCTGGCTCTAGTGCTTTTGGGTGCGCCCAGTCTCTTGTGTAAAGAGAACAGGGAGTGAGAACAGTTGTTTGGCATCTCAGTTCAATCAAATAGGCAACTTGTCATGCACTTGGGGCATGAAATAGGAGGGAGGTTAAACACCCTTAGAAGGTCCCTAAACAGGAGCTTTCTAGTAAAGATTGGGATGAAGAGGAGGTAGAGACTTTGCAAATAGATAAGGTCAAAAAAAGTCCAGTGAAGCAAGGTTGGAAAGTGTTTCCCACGGAGCTCCCAGTGGATGGTCGTGATGATGGGGATGAAAGTGATGGTTCTGGTGTTCTGAGGGTGGTGGGGTGATAGAGAAGATAGCAGTGAGGCTTATCAGTGAAGATGGAGGTGATGATGTTGATGATAACAACAGTAACAAGAATCAGGTTGGAGGAGTGGAAGTGGGCAAGGGTGCGTGGTGGGTGTCTGAGATAGCTAAGGTTTATTATGCCAACCTGGTCGATAAACACATGTGGGATTAATTGAAGGGCAGAGAGCTAAACGATGAACCTCATCTTCCTGTTTCCCGGGTTTCTTGCTCTCTGATGGTCGGACCAGCGTACAGCTGCCTTAGCCAGTTCCCTGCTTCAGCTGGCAAGGCCCACTTCCTACTAGACATCGAGGAGAAGCCACATGGACTTACATTGATGCCGCCTTGGGTGCTAGAGAAGTCGCGTGGAGATTCCTGCCAGCACAGAGATGCTTACACCACCACTGGATTCAAAGACTTTCTACCCACAGGCTGGTGATCCTCCAGCATTTAGCATCATCGTGCTTGTTTTGTGAGTTTAAGGAGGACTTTGGAGATGGGTGTTGGATATATGGACTAAGTCGGACTTATGAGTTTGGACTGGATTGGGTTGGGATGCTTTCTGAAGGTACACTTACCCTATATATAAAACTCTCTCTTATGCATATCTGAGTTTCTGTGGATTTGTTTCTCTAGTTTACATAGACTAATGCAGCGTTGTTGGTGGTAGCAGTAATGGTAATGTCCCTCAGGTGAAATAATAGGTGTGGGCCTCAAGAGAGTTGAGACAATGGAGCCCAGAGAGACTTACACCACCCAAATGGAGTCAAAGAGTAGACCATAGAATTGGAGATTTGACTTATACAAAAGGACCAAGTTGGATAGTGCAAGGTTAGTGATTTTGAACAGTCTTCGAAGAACATGAATGTGGAGCTGGATTCCTGTGAAAACCCTCTGGGTGACAGTGGATGAGTGAGGGGAACCTTTTCTCGGCATTTATGCAATCAACCTCAGGTCCTGCCACACCCCCTCTTGTGCCGTCTTTCTGTTCTTTCCTTGCTCTGTCTCAGTTGGAGCTCACATCTGCTCACATTGACACTCATCTTGATTAATTTTAACAGTTTTTCTACCTCTAATACCTTCGGATATAGGTAGGTATCTTTTCTCATAAATGTATTGGGTGATAGATGTTCTGCTAAATCTTGCATTAGCTGCAGCATTCTGTGAGTTTTGTTGCTTACTATTTTTTATTCCTGTCAGTCCAAACTATTGTCTAATTTGAATT
>PVJH01038679.1:0-17002 GCA_004026705.1 Nesogale talazaci | reverse complement strand
CCCCCCCCCCCCAAAAAAAAGAATATGGTTCTTTTAATAGCTATTCTAATATCAGTTAGTGAAGAGCTTCTTAAAGACAAGTACTAGCTTGTGAATGTTGAGAAATAATGATTGGAAGGACATCAAATCTATGTTTAAAATGAAATATGTGATAAGACAATTACTAAGTACCTAGAGAATGAAAAAAGTACAGAGGGAAATGTCAAGGACACATTTTTCAGAGTTGACATTTAACCAAGGACCCTCAAGTCAGATTGCTAACCCTTGGTTTTTCTTCTTCAATCTCAGTTGTATAGTCACTGGATGCTTTGCCCGATGCTCAATTTTGACCTTTGTTTGTCTGGATTTATCATAAGAGGAAGTTATACTATTTAATGATTTTGTAATGTGATTTCGTTTAGCACCATTCAAAAAATGGAGAACACAATAGCCAATGTTCAGATTAATTACAATAATGATAAGCATGAAATAATAAATATCCTGCTTAAGTCAAATGAAATAGATCCATTTATTACACAGAGATAGTGACAAAGGGAACTGAAAGAACTCTACGACTATTAGTTTCATGAGATTTTAATTTTTATTACCTATTAATTAAGCTTAAAGAAGAAAATTTAATCCATGAACCATACCAGGATTAATACTTTACCAACTTACATACATTTTTTTCTTATTGAGTGCAAACAGTATCCTGATAAGTGGTATTATCTCACCTCTGTAGAAGAGAAAGTGAAAGAGAGATGTAAGCAATCTATCCACAGTTACACTTGACAATACTAGAAAGCTTTAAATGCATATTTCTAACTATAGATACGATCTTATTTACAACACATCAAACTGCACATGAAGACCAAGTGTTCTGACCTAGAGGTCCCTGAATCCATAGACAAAGTATGCACAATGAAGAACAGTGGGTAGGAACTCCCAAGGGAATCCCTGGTCATTTAAAAATGCTAAAAATCACTGATCTGCTCTTGAAATAATTTATGTCTTGTCCATGATGGTTTCCCTAGGACCTAATGTGGTGTTTGAGAGGTTGTAAGGAATTCTTCTCAGTGTTTGGTATATTAGGGAGAAAACGAAGCAATCATCCTTATTGGATGTTTACTTAAACTTGGACTGTGAGACATTAAGTCAAAATAAAACAAAACCCACTCTAAAATACTACACCGATTGCCTAAGATACTAGAGGCTTCCTGAAATACATGACCCTATCACTATTCTTCAGGGAGCTCTGGTGGCATGGCAGTTTACACAGTGAGCTGCCAGCCACTAAGTTGACTGTTGGAACCCATCCATGGCTTTGAGGGAAAAAGATGAGGTTGTCTGGGAGAGAGAAGAAACTGTCTACTCCCCTAAAGATTTAAATACTCAGAAACTCTAAGGAGCAGTTCTACTTGGTGCTGTAGGATCATGATGAGTTGAAATGAATTTGATGGCAGTGGCTTTGGTGTTTGCTTTTATCAGTAGCCTTCTGCAAAGGAACAGGTTTTGATACTTTGATCATATCGGTCATACAAGTGCATGACAATAATTTATTTGTAAAATTATCTGAGAGTGATGGTAAAGTCAGCAGGAGGCACTCTGGGGAAATTGAACTATAAATACTTGCTATCATCCCTGATGCATTTAGCAAATGTAGGTAGGAGTGGGTTACCATGATGCTACTCTTTAAATAGTATGATATTGAATTAATAGCTATTTAAATTAAACAGCATATGGAGAGAACCACAAGTGCAGCCAAGTACGCTGATGAAACCTTGCCTGCCCACTCCCACCCGTGTATTTCTGGGGTAGGTTGAGCATACAGGTAAATTACTAGCACTTCGTTTTCTTATTTCTCCAACTACAAGAGAAATATTGCTATCTAAACATGTCTGCTAATTGCAAGGTCTGCTAGAATGCAGTGTTGGTAAAGCTCATGGAGAGTTTCCCAACTTCCTAGCCCATATTGACATTGCTATGTAAAAGTCTGCAGTCATGTAACTTCTACCCGCAACCAATCTTTTAGTGACTGATTGACTTATCTTTTACACGTGGGTCAATCTCACCATTGTTAACAGTTGTGTGTTTATTAGTCTTTTACATTAGCTAAGGGATTCAGAGAATGCTCAATACTGTGAGTTAAATGGCTCTCCAGTGGTCACAGGTAGTTTTTTTGCTTTTGAGTCAGCCCTGACTTAGGGTCCATGAACAACCAATTAAAACGCGGTCAAAACCCACTATAAAATCCTACACAGGTTCCCTAAGATACTAGAGGTTTCCTGAGATGCATGACCCCATCACTATTCTTCAGGGAGCTCTGGTGGCATGGCAGTTTACACAGTGGGCTGCCAGCCACTAAGTTAGCTGTTGGAAGCCATCCGTGACTTTGACGGAGAAAGATGAGGTTGTCTGGGAGAGAGAAGAAACTGTCTACTCCCCTAAAGATTTAAATACTTAGAAATCCAAAGGAGTTATGTTGAGCATATAGGCCTGTACCACTCCCATGGTCAGTTAGGGATGGAGCTGTTGTGCTTGATAGGATTTTCATTGGCTGCTTTTCTAAAATACATCAATAGGTCTTTCTTCCTAGTCTGTTTCCATTTGAACTCCCTGTGGTAGTTACATAATCGATTTGGGATTTGAGGGGATAAAAAGTGAAAGGATGGACTCTAGTCTGTCAATCAGTTCATAGCCAATGGGGCCTCTGTGTGGTCATGGCCTTCTCCTGAGGATTCCGGGAACTCTGCTATTTCCTCCTTGGAGGCAGGAGACACTTTCTCTCTCTCTGCTCACTCCCTGAGAGACTAACTACTGACAAGACACTTGGGGTTATACTGATGGTAGCGAGAACCGTGGACCTGGAGGAGCCACCTGCCAGTGGTGAGATGCTTACAAAGCTCTCGATCCACAGGACTTCCCATCCACTAGATGTGATCTTCCTGTGTGTGACACTATTGCATGTGTTTTGTGAGTCTGGACTTTCTGGATAGGTATTTCGGATATATGGGTTAATAGCAGACTAATGGACTTGATCTAGACTGGGCTGGGATATTTTCTTAATGCATAGTTGTTCTTGTATATAAAGCTCTTTCTTGTACACATATGAATTTCTTTCTCTAGTCTACCCCAACTGACACACTCACTCATGAAAATTGTTTAGTATCATAGCATCAAGTAAGCTACTGACACAGGTGGCTAGTTCTATTTAAAAGGTACACTGACATGGAAGGCAAGAATTCAACCACTGAGTCACCACTGTGCCCATGTGGTCTGTGCCAGGCAGAATTCTCTAGAGAAACAAAACTAGGACATTTATGAAGATGATAGATAGATAGGTGATAGATAGATAGATAGATACATAGATGATAGATAGATAGATGGATGATAGATAGATTCATATAGCGCAAAGGAATATGACAGCGAATTAGTCCACAGGGCAGTACAGAGGGCTTATTTCAACTCACTTCAATGGAACAGTTAATATACCGGAAGTCCTCCAACTACTCAGGGCTTCTGGGTGCAAGATCAAGGAAATAGACAGCCGAGTCTTCTACACACAGCAAACAGCAAGATGAGTCACCAACAGTCAGCAGTTGAGGAGCTGAGCAAAGCAGGCCTGCGTGAAATATTGAACTCAAGCAATGCAAGACAACAGAATCTACCAGGCTTCAGATCAAGTGATGTACACACCAGAAACAATGATGAAGCAGGTCTTGAAGGAAATTCAGGCTCTAGAGACAAGATCCATGGGTTGGATGTCCCACAGGTAGTGTCGCTCATAAGCTGAGGCAGAGAACTAGGTAAAGCATGGTCCGATCACCAGAGAGAGAAAGAGAGAGAGAGAGAGAGAGAGAGAGAGAGAGAGAGAGAGAGAGAGAGGTGGGCCTTACAGAGTCATTTATCTCTTTGTCTTCCAATCAAACTGTGACCTGATTAATCCCACATGTTCCTATCAGGTTGGCACAAAAACCTACCTACCACAAGTTTCTTTGGTAATTTTTATTTCTTTCTCCTACTACCTGTCAGTGCATTATATTTGCTTATTGCTTTCATCTTCTAGATGTTATAGTCTTTGTGGTTAGGCAGCATTGATTTTGTTTGTCTGGTTTTCAATTTAAGTGTATGATTTAATTAAAAAGCTAGCAAAGTGCTTAGTTACATTTTGCACCCCCACAAGTCGGGTGATAACTGAGTGGCCAACAAGAATATTAAAAGGTGAGAAGATTAAAAACACAAACAGTCCTCAGAGTCCATTAGGGGAGGTTGCTACATACTGCTAACCTAGACAAGGGCTACTCCCTGACCCTGGGAGCCGGCAATCATCCTACTAAGCCCAGGCAGATCATTTACCTCAACTAGCCCTTTTCTGGAGCCCCATTCATGAATAAAGATAATACTTTATTAAGTCTATTTCTGCAGACTTTGCAAGCTGTTTTGTTTACAGTGCCAACTTTTAAAGGTTGTTTCTGCTGGTCAACTAGGCAGAAATCATTTTACAAAAAGAGGAAAAGTCTCCAAATACCACTTGCTAATGAGAAGCTGCAGTTCAGAAAGAAAAGCAACAACAAAAACTTTGGATCGCAGGAGAAGAAATGCAGCTATATGTTTTAGAGCCCATACTCAAACTACTCATGCAATGAGTAGTACAATGGGCTTGCTAGTAGTACAGTGCTAGCTGCTAGTACAGTGGGCTTGCAGCTGCATCTGTCTGATGTTTGTCCCATGTTAGCGATTATAAACCAGAGCGGTGCACCTAGTATTTGGGATCATCCTTCCAGTCCTGCAGTGTCAGGAACTCTGTTTCACGTCCCTTCACCCCCCACGAGTTCTCTCTGTGTACTGGCCTGCCTGCTCTTCAGTAAACTCATTTTTTACATTGAAGGTCTAGTGAGTCTCTTCATTTTTCTCCTTGATCATGCTGGCAATGGCCTCTTGCATGTAACATCAAGCCAAACTTTTATGATTACAGAGTTTGCAGGCAGAGTAAGAACAAGAAGTGATCCCTGATCAACTATCAGGAACTCTTTGTCCCAAAGAGGGTTCTCTTTCCTTTATCCACATCATTCTCAGGAGGGGGAGGGTCATCCTTGTGGTAGATGCACCACTGAACAATGACTTTTTCAAAATATTGTTGTATTTTTGTTTGGTAGAGGAACTGAATCATCATCACCTTCATCCTCCAGTCTCATAGCTTCCAGCATGTTCTTGATATTCACAGACTGTTTGGCGGTTTCCACATCAGGTACAAATGTCTCTCCATCAGAATACCAGCCTAATTGAAGGCATGGCGATCGGTGTCTAGGAGGCGGTGGACCCAAAGTTGACAAGAACTCGGAGGCGTCACCAAGGGCAAAGAAAGACAGGGAACAAGGCCACAATTTTGTTTATTATTGTGTGTTGTTCTCACCAATACCTATTACAGGCTGGCATATAGAAGACCAAAACAACTCCTTACATCAAGGCACTTTTGACATACAGCAACCCTATGGGACAGGGTACAAAGGCCCTGTAGGTTTCCAAGGTTGTCATCTTTCTTGTGAGGAGCAACTGGTGGTCACAAAGTGCTATTCTTGGGGTCAGCCACCAAACACATAATCCACTCCACCATCAGGGTGCCTGGCCTATAGTAAGAGCTGAGTATATTTTACTAAGTGAATAGAAATATGCAAAGTTTCACTGCAATGTAAACTTCTTGAGGATGAGATGAAAATGTCTTTTTTTTTTTTATCCCAGTCATCTAGTGTGCTACTTGGAGCATATGGTGTCGTTCTAAAGGAGAAAGTTGGCCAGGTTTCTGTCAGCTCAAAGACCTACATGTGGGAGCTGCTAGACGTGAGTATGGCAACCCCATGTTTATAAAGTGTGTTCTTAAGGTTTCTTCTAAGGAACCTGTCGGGGTGTTCAAACCACCAAATGTGTGCCGAGTGGTAGAGTGCTTACCAATCAGCCACTGGTTTGGTTTGAGTGCGACCTGACTGGTCAGGACCTTACAAGAACCACATTGGGAACCTGTTTAAAAACCTTAAACAATGGAGGTGGAACTCAGCCCCATCTCTAGAGACATTTTTTTCTCTCTGCTTTTGATTTGTTTCTTTCCTGCAGGGGTTCATCTACTACGTGAAATCAGATTTTTTTTCTTTCCCTTTTCCTTTTTGGTCTCCCGCTTCTTTTTTGAAAAACACTTTTTAAAAGAGTGTCGCCATAAATTTAAGAAAGACTCAATAATATGGTATATTTGAAAGTTTAGGAAAACAGTGGATAGAACTTACAGTGACTTTTCTCAAAGTTAAAAAGCAAAGTTGTTGTTGAGATTTGTGCTCTTGTTTTAGGGTACAAAAGAGAACCCAATTTCAACATGACTTAAGGAAAACATTTATTAAATATCAATGAGGCAGGGACAGCACAATGCTCTGCAGACAAAGAAAACTAAGGAAGGGGAAAAGTCCAACCCTCCATGTGACCATTAACCCACACATTTATCTCCTGAGAGCTCCAAATGAGGTCCTTACACTGAAATCTGATTGACAGGTTAAACTTTACCCCTTCACTGTTAAGTCTCAAATTGACAACAGATTATGTAACTATCACACAGAGTTAGGAGGAGCTGGCAACAGTGGGCTCATAAGAATTGTGTGTCTGGAAGGTAGACTACATGACGTCTGTGAGCTTTGAGGTTTCTCTGCATAGTTCATGGTGTGGTGCTTCCAATTGAGTAAGTCAGTGGTGCTGAAGGGCTGATACACTAGAGTGCATGGTCCTTCTTGTCCATGACCATCAGATTCAACAAAGTGACATCTGTATGACTTGTGGGAGAGATGGGGTGTGTGGAATAAGAACCAGAGATCCAAGAGAAGAAGTTGCAGGCACTGGGGAGTCTCATGATGAAGCCACAGGCTGTGTTGTGGGTGACAGGGTTGGGTAGGACATTTGGGGAGACAAAGTATCCTCTGCTGGTTCATGTAGAATAGATGGATTTGGGGGCTTGGAGAGAGTTCCGTTTTCTGGGGGGAGTACTATAGGCTCAGAAACAAGGACTGCCAGGGGGCGTGGATAGGTAGGTAGTTGGAGCCAGGAGTCAATGTATGGCACTTTTCGGGACAGCCAGGCTCCCTGGTTACCACTGGTCACACATGTTGTGTGATGGACCTGTCTAAAGTTTCCTCAGAAATCAAATCTATCCTTGATGCTGGACAATCTATTTCTGCAAGCCCACACTCTTACCAAGGTTCAGAAGATCACTCTTTCCTTTATCCACTTGGTTCTTTCAGGGATGGGATCCTCGGCTGGCTCTTACCCCAAAGGAGAGGATTCATGCACCAGGACATCCTGCAGACAGTCATCTCAAGGCAAAGTCTCCCCTAAGTGCCTGCAAAGCTTTCCCAGCCTGCACACCAGAAACGTTGCCAGAGATATTCTAAAGAAACTACCAATGCCAAGTGGATAAGATAAAAGGAAGAATTTTACCACACCCAGGGTTTTTTTCCAGAGACTTATCTCCTTATTTGGGGTCCTGAGAATTTTTACTGGAAAGAGATTGCTTGCATGAAGCTGTTGAGGATTGGCTGGCTAAAGGCTAACAAATAGGTCACAAAAGCAGAAGCAGTGGTAGGGGGTAGGTATGGGGGTGGGGCTAACGGCCGTGGGGGTGGAGGCAGGACACAGACTCCCTCCCTGTGAGACATTCCATGGAGAAGACACATGGAGCTACACTAGAGCCCTGGAGCTGAAGGAGCCATGTGGAAACCCCTGCCAGCACTGAGATGCTTCCACTGCCACTGGATCCACAAGATTTTTCACCCACTGGCCTGTGATCTTCCTGCATTTGGCATCATTTCATCTGTTTTATGAGTCTGAAGGGGAATTTATAGATTGGTATCAAACATATGGGCTAATATTAGACTTATGACTTGATCTGGACTGGGCTGGGACATTTTCTCTATATTCAATTTCTTTTCTTTCTTTTTTTTTTTAGGCATCACTGCCCTCAGGTGGTGGGAGTAGGAGGCCCAGCCTTTGCTCCTGGGAGCCGGAATTGAACCTCCATCCCAGTGGGCTGCAGTCCCGCGCACAACCACTACGCCACCGGGGCTCAGCCCTATTCAATTTCTTATATATAAAAGTTCTTTCTTAGATATCTATGAGAGTATGAAGTTCTTTCTCTAGTGTACTCAGACTAACACATTCTGGCAACCAAAGTTGGAAGAGAGTTCTGCAAACACTGAGACACTGGGTTGCACAGAATGCCCCAAAAGTAGTGGTGAATTATACACCCCTTTTGACTCTGAAGCACAAGACACCTGGACCATGGAAAATGCTGCCTTTGTAAACCAGAGTGCAAGGTATATCTGTAGGAAACTCCAGAAGTTAGAAGGTTTCTTGGGCATGAATTCTACCCAACTGTTAGAGATTGCTAACAAGGTGTTTGCCGACTGTGTCCAGGAGGCGAAGTAGGAGGCTGACTGTAAAATGAAGAAGAAAGTGGATCTGATAGCAACAGCTTAAACTCAGGTCTGTCTGACTTGCAGGGGAAGGAAACACAGAGAGATAGTTGGCTACAAGCAAAAAAAGACAAGTCTAACCTAGATCAGGATCAATGCATCAAAGATAAAGAGAACAGTCACTGGAAAAATGAATACCCCCAGAGGAAGCATTAGAGCCTGCCCATCAAAACTTCCACCTGAATCAGTACCATTCAACATTGCTGAAGGCAACCTTTTTAAAGGCTTGGACAGAATAGGTTCATCAAGCCCCTTAGAACCCATAGCCTGAATCAAAAGTAGAGGCAAGCCAATAACTTCTTATTCAATACTGGGTCTGCACACTCAGATATCATGCAGTCCATTGCTCCCTGTACCCAGAGACCATTAACATTGTCATAGTCACCGGAGCAAGCAGTGACTCAACAAGCCTTCTGCCAACCTCGCATGTGTGTGATTGGGGCCTAGGAAATCAGACACCAGTTCCTCTCCCTGCCAATTGTTCTGTCCCATTGCTTGAGTGAGACCGCCTCAGCAATCTGTGAGTCGGAATCTTTTTCTTTGAGGTCAGGAGGCTCAAACTACCAGTTCCTTCCAAGCGCCTCCTACTATCTTTGTCAGTTTCCCAAGAAGAAGAATGGAGGCTGTTCCCGACTAAAGAATCAGGTGCATATGGTTCCCTGTTGTTCTCATCATGGTCTGGATTCTGGGCAGTGGGAAACCTTCCCAGACTAACAGTCAACCATCCACCTGCCCACAGCAATATTACTATGATTAAATATTCAGATTAAACAGCAGCCAATCCCCAGAGCCATCTGGGAAGACATTCGAGGATATTCATAAAGAATGCTAAGAAACAAACCCTGACCCTCTTTGTGTCCCCATGGAACACTCCTCTCTTCCCAGTGCAAAAGCCAGGGACTCAAGACTACTGGCCAGTGCAGGACCTGTGTATCATCAACCAACTCATGGTCACCATCCACATTTCAATTCCAAATCCATACTCACTGTTAAGCTTGCTACCCACTATTGCTGCCAGGTTCAGCTGCCTGGACCTGAAAGAGACATTTTTCTGTATTCACCTTGCTGTGCCCAGCCAGCTCCTATTTGCCTTCTAGTGGGAAGACTTCCATCAGGTTAAAAAAAAAAAACCAGTATGCCTGGATCTCTATCCCCAAAGGATTCAAAATTCATTCATCATCTTTGGAGAGGAACTAGCCAAATGTCTACACACATTCCCAGCCAAAGAACTTGAATGTCTACTCCTGTAGTATTATTTGTTTCTTATGCATAAAACCCAAGAAGACTGACTCCGACGAACCGATTTACTGTTTGGATATCTGTTCAAGTGTACAAAAAGAAGGCCCAAAGCTGTAGGCAGCAGGTAAAATGCCTTGGTTTTTATATCACTCAAGGATTAAGAAGTCAAGAATAGGGAGCAAGAGACCACACACACTTTCCCTCAAAGGCAGCTCAAAGGCATGTAAGAGAGATTTTAGGGGAAGTGGGTTTCCAGAGGTTGAAGCTATAAACTTTTCAACCACTACTCAACTCCTATAGGAAAGTACAAAGTGAGAAGAGCAGGAGTCACTTGCCTGGGAAAAACCACAACAGGACACCTTCTGTCATAGTCCAGGTTGACTAGAGAAACAAATACAGGGAGACTCATATGTGTGGAAGAGAGAACTTTATATCAAAAAGCAAATTGTACATTAAGAAAACATCCCAGCCCAGTTCAGGTCAAGTCCTTAAGTCAGATATTGAGTCCCATATGTCTGATACCAATCGATAAGTTCCTCTTCAGACTCATGAAACAAATGCAATGACACTAAATGCAGAGAGATCACAGGTCAGTGGGTAGAGTGTCTCGTGGGTCCAGTGGCAGTGTAAGCATCTCAGCAGTGGCAGGGGTCTCCATGTGATGCCTCCTGTCCCAGAGTTCTGGCTCTATCAGTCTCTCTTCATGTGAATTGTTAACAGGAATGTCTCACAGGGAGTGTGTGTGTGTGTGTGTGTGTGTGTGTATCCTGCCTCCAATGAGCTATCTATCTCCTTAGCGACTCCAAATGACATCATAAAGCTGCGACCTGATTGATAGGCTACACTCCACCCCTTCACTCTTAAGCCTCATGTTGACACCAGATTATGTAACTATCATGCTTTCCAAAGGTTTAAAACAGAATTAGGTTGCAATCAGCATCTGTGCTTAGACTACCGGACATTTCCAAACCATTCATATTGTGTGTGTCAGAAGGTCATAAGGCAGCAGTAGGAGTGTTGGTATTAGCAGTGGGCTTGTGGATGAGGCCAGCAGTATACCTGGTTAAGCAGTGAGATCGAGTAGCAAGCGGATGGCCCCATGCCTGCAGCCATGGCACTTTTAAGCTGATAAGTTCACTCTAGGGCAGGACTTAGAAATGCAATACCTTATTTGGTGGTCACTAATGGACATCACTGGCTAACAAATTCCAGAATCACCAAGTACCAAGGTCTGCTATGCAAAAACTCACAAATGACTCTAGAATTAGTAAGAACTCTGAGTCCTGCATTGCTGTTGCTCATAGGACTCCTCAAAGTAGGATTGCAATGAAATAATAGAGACGTGCATGCTAGCAGGACTGATTTAAAGGGCCAGTCCCAGATGTTGAACTATACACTGATGGAAGCAATTTCTGAGCTGTAACAGGAGGATGGAATGCCATACAAAGTACGCCGTAGTCATTTATAGTGACTCAATAGAGACCAAAGCACTCCCCAAGATAATCTCAGCCCCCACAGTTGTTAGTGACCTTAATACAAGCCTTAAAATAGACCAAGCAAAAGTCTCAACATCTACACAGATTCGAGGTATTCTTTGTAATGCTCCATGTTCATGGAGCCTGCAAAGTTCCAGAGGAAGAGAAACAAACTGCTAGTCTGAGTAGATCCTGGCTTTCCTAGATGCTCTGTGGGAATTGGCAGCAGTGACTCTGCTAGATGGCAAAGGCATCAGAAGGGAGAATTGCAGGAAGTCTGAGGAAACCAAAGAAGACCGAAAGCAAAGAAGGCAGTCTGAAGGCTGTAGTTCTCCTGGTGGTCACTGTCTCCATTCGAGCATGGATGCCTGAAGACACTCATGGACTCCCCCAGAGAAGGGCACTGGACACAGCGAGCAAAGGAAAATGTATTACGGCAGGCTTGCAGCAGATACCAAATGGAAGAATTGCTACCTCAAATTGTTAGACCCACGCCTTGTAAGGGATTTTCATGCTACGACACACTTGGGGCTGTAAAGCTATTGAATATCTGTTGGGAAAATATTTCTATATCCCACAACTAGCTGCCCTGGCCACGACTGTAAATCGGAGATATGGAACGTGCTATCAAAACAATCCATGCCAAGGGCTTAGCTTGCCACCAGGAATGCAAGCAGTTTGGGGAAGCCCCTTTGAAAACATAGTCCTCCACCTTACCGAACGTCTCAGGAGCAGTGGATACTGTTATCTCTTAGTACAAACTGAGAAGGCTCAAGAAGTAACTCAATTCACTTTGAGAAGCCATCCCAAGGGATGGACTACTGCTGACCATGGGATCTGATCATGTACGGACCTTCCTTGCGGATGTAGTGTGAAAGATAGTCAGGAAACTGGGTATAAATTGAAAACTGAATGCAGCAGATTGACTGCAGAGCTTGAGCAAAGTCAATTTCATGAATCACACTATAAAAAATGTACTTTTAAAATTGTGCCAAGAAGTGCATTTGACATGGCCCAAGTACTTCACTTGGTTTTGCTAAAAATAAGGCATACCCTTGAGAACAATGGGTATTTGCTTTTTAAAATCCTGTTTGCTAGGCTTCTCCTTTCCTTTGTTCCTGTTAGGGACTCAGAGAAGAGGTTAGTTCACAACTCAAAGCATTAGGGAAAGGAACAAACCATGTGTCCAAGTGGGTGAGTGAAAGACTGCCCATCAGTTTATTCTCCCCTATATATCCCTTTAATCCGGGAGAGCAGGTGTTGGTAAAAGACTGCAAGTTAACCCCTTAAAACCCAAGTGAAAAGGAACACTGCTGGGTTGGCAACTCCTCCTGTGATAAAGAAAAAAAAGACTCCCTGCCTGGATCAAACACAGCAGACTCAGGAAAGTTGCCTCCTATCCTGAGTGGGGAGACCATGTTGATCCAAACCATCCATGCTGCGCCACCCTCAGGAAATGCTCCAGCCAGCTGAACAGCTAGAACAGCATTCTCTGCTCCAACTACACCCCAAAACCAACCCAAATAGAGCTTTTTGTGTGCAGAATATCTGGGATAGGCCAGCACTGTTATGATCCAAAACTTAAGGGATCACACTCAGATGTTCCAGAGCCCCAATGGATCAAACAGTGGGTGGAGCCCAATGTCTGCACTGAAATCGCCAGTTTTGTCAAATCTTCTTGAAATCTTTCAGACCTAAGTCTTAAATGACACTTGTTTTGAATTAGAAACAGGAACCGGCACTGGGCTTGGTGGGGAGCCTGAGGAGGCACTAATCCCCAACCCTTGGAGTCCGCTGAGACTTGGGCAGCTCTATTAGGGATGTATAAGCCCCAAAGATCTTTGGTTTGTGAGTGCTGGATTGAGTGTACTATGTCTTATTTTTTTGTGTATTTAGTTGACTATTTTATTGGGGGTGGGGGTGCGAGACAAGGATCTAAAACAAAGACTCCTTGAATTGTGTCTTGGAGCATTGGGATCACATAATAAACAGGAGTTTATCTGAATTTGGTGTTAAATTTTTCAAAAGAAAACTGTACTCCTTGCGTGAATCAGAATGGCCTGCTTTTAAGGTAAGGTTGGCCCTACATCAAAGGCCATTGATCCCAGGATAATGGGTGCTATTTAGCTGATAAATCACTGGCACTCCGGACCAGTTCCCCAATATCTCTCTGTGGGCCATAGCTGTAGGAAAACCACTTCCTTGGATACAGCACTATGTTCTACAACAAGGAGGTACAGTTCTGCTCTCCGGGGACACCTCTACAAATAAAACCAAAAGCAGAACCGCTGTGGCAGCTATTTCAAAACCCAAGGTGTTATTAGATACCACTGCATCTGATGAAGAACTTGTTAAGCCCCCTTTGTCTGCCGTATCTACTTCCTTGGTGGTAGATTGATTTCGATCCCCATCTGTTTCAACTTCCCAATCAACTTCTCCAACTCCTCCAACTTCCCCCACTCTTACTGCCCCAACTGCTCCCACTCATGCCCCTCAGACTTTTCCTCCCCCCCACCCCTCTTTTCCCTGCTGCATATGTGGATGGGCAATCTTATGCATCCCCTAGGCAAGTGGAACAAGAGGGACAGTACATTTACATCCCATTTATCACAATAGATTAGCAGAACTGGAAGTGCCAGAACCTTCCCTTTTCCACTGATCCCCCAGGTTTAATCTCCCTAGTAGACTATATTTTTTAGCCACCAGCCAACCTGGGTGACTGCCAGCAGCTCTGAATACCCTCTTCACCACCATGACAAGGACCACATTATTATGGAAGTTGAAAAGGCAGCCCTGGGAACTGCAGTGCTCACAGCTCTTATTCAGGTCTTCACAATGCTGCCTCCTGCCTAAGATAGACCTCCTTGGAACGACAACACTGAGAAAGGTAACCAAGCTCTGGAAAACTACAGCCAGGCTCTTACTTTGGGATTCCGTGGGGGCTGCAAGGGAACCCACCGATTCGTCTGAAGCAGTGGTTCTCAACCTTCCTAATGCCTTTACCACAGTTCCTCATGTTGTGAGAACCCCCAATCATAAAATCATTTTCGTTGCTACTTACTAACTATAATTTTGCTAGTTATGAATTGGGAGACCCCTGTGGAAGGGTTTTATGACCCCAAAAAGGATTGCAACCCACAGGTTGAGAACGCTGGTCTAAAGTAACAGAAGCTGGACAAAAACCCGAGGAATCCCCAGCCACTTTTCTGGAGCACCTCCTGGAGGCATATCCCATTTGTATGCCTCTTTGTTAGTCCAGGTAGACTAGAGAAACAAATTCATAAACATGCTTATATGTATAAGGAAGAGGTTTATAACACAACAGCAATTGTATATTGGGAAAACATTCCATCCCCGTCTAGATCAAGTCCTTAAGTCCAATATTAGCGCTTATGTCCAATACCAATCTATAAGATCCTCTTCAGACTCACGAAGTGCATGCAACAATAAGGAATGCAGGAAGATCACAGGTGAGTGAATTGGAAGTCTTGGAGATCCAGTGGCATTTTAAGCATCTCAGTGCTGCCAGGGGTCTCTACGTAGCTTCTCTGGCCCTAGGGGACTGCATCCAGGTAGGTGCATGTGGCTTTTCCTCAGGGATGTCTCCCAGGAAGTCCACCTTGCAGTCAAGGAGTCTCCAAGGGTCAAAAAGAGACGTATCTTTCTCCTCCAAGGAGAAATACCAGATTTTCCCCAGAATCCTCTGGGGAAGGCCCTGCCCACAGAGGCCTCACTGGCTGTGACCTGATTGACAGAGTAGATTCAATCCCTTCATTCTTAATCCTCTGAAGTCTCAAATTGACACCAGATTTTGTAACTATGACAGCTCTGAACCCAGACATGCCAAATAATCAAAGTGCCCTTTATATGGCATCTGTAGCTCAGTCAGCCTCAGATATTAGGAGAAACATGCAAAAGCTAGCTAGCTGGACTTCAGAGGAAAAAATAGATCAGAATTAGTATACATCACTCAAAAGGTATTTGACAACCATGATCCTACTGAGGATAGCCTCACAAATTTGGGGGATCGGGGACTACCATTGCAGCTTTCCAAAATAATGGCTGATCTGATCATTCCCCAAGATCTTATGGTCCAGAAAAACAACCCCGTGGATACCCAAAGGAATGAGAACAGACCCCAACTAGAAAAAGACCACTGTGCCTCTTGTAAGAATAAGGGGCATTGGGAAAACAATGCCCCAACAAAGCAAGAGAAAGCAGTGCTAGCCCTGGAGGATGATTGAAGGGGCTGGGGCTCAATTCATCCCTGAGAGCACATGGTAACATTGCCTGTTAGATTTTTGGCGGACTCCGGAGTGACACACTCTGTGTGTCCTGACCACACCATCAGGAACTTAAAGTTTAGCAACAACTGAAATACAAGGGGTCACAGGAAACCTACAAACCTTCCCGTGGACTGCCCAAAGCACTGTGCATCTGGGAAAAGGTCCTGTTACTTATTCCTTTCTGGTCATTCCGGATTGCCATTACCTACTATTGGGGTCGGATTAGTGCGCAAGCTGTGGACTTCAGTATCTTTCAGAATTCCAAAACTGTTCTCCACATTGAGAATGAGGTTACTCTTCTTGCTCTCACCTGCCCTCTGGTGGAAGAACACCAGCTTTTTGTTGTCTCCATCACCACGTCATCACCCTCGGAGCTCTCTTTTCAAACAGCTTCAGCAATCGGTCCATGAGGTTTGGGCTTAGATGAATATACCCGAGACGAATATGAGACAAACTTGCATTCGTCTCATGCCACCGGTCATTGTCCAGCTAAAAGCCTCAGCCGTGCCAGTAAGGGTCAAGCATAAGTCATAAATTCAAAATGGGCATATCCAAGCACATTTCCAGACTGCTGGCAGCAGGAATACTAACACCATGCCAGCCCAGCTGGAACACCCCCTTGTTGCCAGTATGGAAGCCAAACTCCGATGACTGCCGTCCCATATAGAACTTAAGAGACATAAATGAAAGAGTGGAAACCATCCACCCCACAGTGCCCAACCCCTATGCTCTGCTGAGTCTTTTGCCACCAGAAAGAACTTGTTATAGAGTCTTAGATCTAAAAGATGCTGTCTTTATCCTTGCTCTGCCTCCAGCAAACCAGCTTTTGTTAATCTTGAATGGGCTGATTCTAGGCATGGAAAAGGGGGACAACTTTGCTGGACAAGATCAGTCCAGAGTTTAAAAAATTCACCTACTCTCTTTGATGAAATTCTAAACAACGGTAGTTCAACAAGTTATAAAAGAACTAAAAAACAATGCCCAGCGACTGGAATATAAGACCATCAAGCACAGGCTACACCCAATGTCCTTAGTCCGAGAACAACGCTGAGAGCGCAGGTCCAGAGCATCATGTCTTACACACCGCTTGCTGGGCATGCGTTTTCTTGGGTACCAGAGGGTTCATGGGAGTTCTTGCCCCTGAAAAGATGTGCTTTCTAGTTAGGCCACAGGCATGGGGGGAACAAATGTCTCCATTTCCTTAGCACAGGGTGTCATTTTATCATGAGAATTTAACCTTACTTCTTACTATTTCTTAGGAAGTCAATCCCCAAACACCACAAATTACTCTACCTGTTAAAAACTCACTTAGGCCTGCATGTGCAACAAACGGGACCTTTTTTCTGATGCGATAGAAAGGTGTATAATGCATCTATCCAGGGAACTTAACAAGTACCTGTGGTGGCATTTTCCTATTACATGCAGTAAGAAGGTTTTCAGAACGTGCTCTCCAACAGTTCGTCCTGGGATCCCCAACCCACACAAAGAGAGTGGTTGGCCTAGCCCTTTCAGGCTTAGG
>PVJH01038678.1:0-16989 GCA_004026705.1 Nesogale talazaci | reverse complement strand
TCAAAATTACTAGCTGCTTCATGGAAGAAAGATGAGACTTTCAATTCTTTTACCTTCTTGAAAACCCAGAAGAGTTTCCATAGTGATGAGTCACACTGGAATTGAAGTTTGGTTTGGTTTGTTTGGTTGTTTGGGGTGGTTTGGTTTGGGTATGTTAGTGTTAGTCTGGGTTGGTCTGTGTTGGCCTGGGTTGGTCTGGTCTGGGTTGGTCTGGTCTGGGTAGGTCTGGTCTGGGTTGGTCTGTTCTGGGTTGGTCACCAGATCTTTCTCCCACAGAGGATCTGCATGGGTTTCAGAATACCTGAGCACTTTATTATTATTCCACCTAGGTTTACTCTCTCTCTCTCTCAGTCTCAAAATACTGTCAATGTGCACACATACACAACCAGTGTCTGTTTGCATCTGTGCCAAGTCTCCAGGCACATATTCATATTTATTGAATGAAAAGAAATGAAAGCTTCTGCTAATCCTTCCCCAGGCCTCCCCTTATTGTCTTTTGCTACAGTATTATGACAATTATGCTATGGATTCAAGATTCTTAAACTAAACTCCAGAAGCCCTCCCACCCCCACCCCCTTGCCCAGGAGGAACTGAGTGAAAACGCTTGACTTCGTAAAATCATGGTGATAAACGTGTGATCCAAGCCACTTCATACACAGATAATAGTGTTGTTAACAAATACTTTGCATTCCTAAAACATATAATTAACTCATATCATTTCCTTAATAATTCTCAAGCAAGCCAGGACAGATATTATCACTCCTGTGCAACAGAAAGCGCCTGGGGCTCAGAGAGGGGCCAGGAAACTGGCCTGAGATCTCAGCCCTAGCAGCTGAACTGAAACATCTATGATGCACCTGCACACACACCACACTAGTCGCCATCCAGGTGGTCTTGGCTCGTGGTGCCCCCATGTGTGCTGGAGTAGAAGTGTGGGGCATAGTGCTGTCCTAACTGGTTTTCAGATGTGTATCACCAGGTCTCAGCTGGGCCATCTCTGGGTGTATCTGAACCTCCAGCCTTGGAGTTAGTATCCAAACATGCTAATAGTTGGTAATAGCTAAAAACTAGGGTCTTCAATACACAGCAACCCACTGAATAGTGTGCAGCAAGCTCAGATAAGAGTTACCCCGTGTCCAAAGCCTGAGATGAAAGGAAATACAGGTAATGACTGAGATCTGCTTGCCTGCAGAAGTCAGTGAGCCTGAGTTTGTGCTCCTCAAGTGAAAACTCCTTGATTCCACTGTTGAAGAGGCTGAGGTCACATGGGTGGAGGAGTGGAGGGTGGAATTCAGCAGCCCCCTTTCGTTTGACTCAATGATATTTTGGGGTCAATAAAAAATATTTAACTGGTAAATCTTTCATTCACAACACATGTTCACCTAAGCTTCAACATAGCATAGACAGAAATTAATTTATTTAATGATACTGAGATCTCAGAGAATATGGACAGGGCACAGACCACAGCAGCCATAGCAGATTGATGCTGCTGCTCGTGTCATAATTCTTCTAGTCTCATAAAAATAAAGACATAAACCCCATGCAATAACCAAAAAATAATGAATGTAGCAAATGTCACTGAACAATATGTTTAGAAATTGTTTAATGGAAACCCACTCTGCTGCATATCCAATCACC
This sequence comes from Nesogale talazaci, assembly GCA_004026705.1. Lineage (NCBI taxonomy): Eukaryota > Metazoa > Chordata > Mammalia > Afrosoricida > Tenrecidae > Nesogale > Nesogale talazaci. Next base: position 15,351 of record PVJH01038678.1, on the reverse strand, counting down.
AGGAATATAATAAAAATGTTATTCTAAAAATACCACCAGCAGGAAAAGTAACATGTGCATGCATTTTTAAGAGAAAAGGCTGCCGCAAATGTTTTAATCATTTTATAGAGCTATAATTAGCCTATCATGCAATTCAATAGTTCAATCTTATTGACAAGGGCTGTGCAGCCATCAGCACAGTGGGCCTGGGAGCAGATTCTTCCTTTTAGTACCCAGGGCTGTGGGCTCCCCATTTCACCCGACCTCCCCCAGGGGCCCCAGGTCACGATGAATCCAGTTCCTGTCTTTGTAGGTCCACCCACCCTGACTTTCCTATACTGAAGTGCATACCAAACAAAAGCACACACACACACACACACACACACACAGTAACAATGACCATATAAAGCAGAGAAACACCTCCGCTGAAAAGAAAGCAGCAATATTCTTAAACTAGTATAAATTCAAAATTCGAAAGGGATTAAAAGGACAAATTACATCTCTGCCTAATGACAGCTGCTTAAATCTACTTTACGCTGCTCTTTGTCTGACATTTAAGCTGCTCACATTCCTAGCCTGTGTTACCAAAACTATTGATCTCATGGTAAACAAAGCCTTTTTTTAAACCATGTCTAGACCACCCGTACTCCCCACACCCACCTAGAGTTTCTTCTTCTCTGCCTTTGGAGTTAGTTTTGAGAAGTGTGGGCTAAATCAGAGATATTCCCCCACATTGAGAGAAATGAGAAAGAACTTTAGGGCAGAAAGTTAACAAGCCACCCATGACTTTCCCTGCTATTTTGAAGAACTTTAGACATTTTTGCAGGCAGACACCCCCTCTTCCCTGCTTGGTCTTGGATGAGAAGACACGGTGTGGTCTAGGGCACCCTCTACAGAGTGAGGGAGCATTTCTGACTCTGGAATTCAGTATTAGAAAAAATCACTTGCCCCTAGTTAGAAGCCACGCTCTTTACTTTCATCAGCTTTCTAAATACAAGTGACCTTGTGAGGACAGCATTCCCCATTTACTTTTTTCTAATTTTCAGCTTTTCAGGAAGCAGCATGGAAGGTGGGGGGCGGTGTTTTCAAGTAAGGACTTCTTACACACACACATATACACGCAGAGTAATTTCCTTAGGACTCACTATGTGTCATCCATTTCAGTTGAGCTGTTCATACACTTTCTCTTTTCATTTTTAGAAGCTTAGGAAAGTTAAATTGTGTTATTCCTATTAAATAGCTAGGGGGCCCTGGTAGCAAAGTATGTTGCATATTAGGCTGCTAACTGCAAGCTCTACGGTTCAAGCCCACCGCTCACCCTGTAGGAGAAAGACGAGGCTTCCTAGTCCCTCACAGATGTGCAGGCTCAGAAACCCCAGGAGCACGTCGAGTCTGTCTTCTGGGGTTGCTGTGGTGTCACAATTAACTTTATGGCAGTGAGTTTGAGGGATTTGGGCTGATAGGCATTGTTGCTTGTAACTTTTGTTGTTGTGAAAGAAAAATAAACCCACCTCTAGTCTAAACACTATATGCGAGGTGATTGGACCAATTACAGAGTAGGGGGGCGGGGGAAGGGGCTGACTTGAAAGACTAGGAGGAAGGCCTGGTGCAAATGCAGGATCATGAAGCGGCAGCGATATTGTGACTAGTGCGCAACGGTAACGTGTCCACGGGTATAAAGGTTCCCCGATCGGGGAGAAACGAAGTGATAGGCATCGTGTACGTCGTCCGGCAGCTATTATCCCAGCGGCTACTACAAACACACAAGAGGAAGGTAATCGTCGAGGTGAGGGGGAAAAGTCAGGAGCAGACCAACATTTAATCCACGGCGCTCCGAGCAACCCTGTGCAACAGAGCAAAACCGCCCAGTCGGGTTTCCAAGTCTCCAGACCTTAAGGGAAGCAGACCGCCACTGCATTCTCCTCAAAGCGTCTGGTTACTGGGCTAGGTCTGTCTATCTTTAGGTTTGCAGCCAAGCACGTTACCCTCTGTGCCACCAGAACACCTAGAAAATAGCAAAAAGGTGCCAAAATATGGACTCAACGCTGGTGGCTCAGACCACACACTCTGTAAGTATGGTGGCATTGTGCGCTATGCATTAGACTTCAGGGTAAGCAGTTCAAAGCCACCAGCCCCTCCTCAGGAGAAAGAAGAGATTTTATGCTACTGGAAAGAGTTACAGTCTCAGAAAACCCACAGGGGCAGTTCTACCCTGGCATATAGGGTTGTCATAAATCATAATTGACTCACTGAAAGTGGATTAAGCGGTTCATTTGGTTATGTGTCAGTTTTAGGATGGAGTGGACTTAAATTATAATCTCAAAAAAATGACATGGGGATATTGAGGTTTAGAAAAAAATTGAAAATATAAAATGAATTAATATCAAGGACTGTTGTATGTTAGAATTAACCAGCCTCTAATAACCATAGAGGCTGTAGGCACAATTGTATGGTGATAATACATAAAGATTATAGTAAAGTCAGAGAAGATAGGAGAGAAGATAAAATAGAGGAGTCAGACACATTTTATGGTAGCATGCTCACCTCCAGGGTCACCACGATCCCAGCGCTCAGGTCCAAGCAGAGAGAGAGGGGAGAATACATTTCTAACCAAGGCTTCTATATATGGAGGGGGTGTGTAAGTCCCCCTGATTACAGGTAACCACATACATAACAGGAAGGGGTTGCAACATAGGTGATAGAAACAATGGGAGGGGAATGATCTAGGGGTGTACACACAATAGGAAGGGGAGGGACTGGGGTACACATGTGGCAAGATGGGTGGATCCTAGATTCAAGATGGCAATCTAACCTTGATCCTCCTTGAGCTGGCTTGACTTTGTCTCTGGGCTCTCCTTTAGGGAAACAATCCTTATCATTATCCTTATCAGGAGGGTGTGAGCCCCAACTAAGGTGGAACAGTCAGTAGTATCTGATTGTTCTAGATCAGCGGTTCACAACTTGTGGGCTGCAACCCCTTTGGGGGTCAAGTGACCCTTTCACAGGGGTTGCATAAGACCATCAGAAAACACATATTTCCGATTACCTTAGGAACTGAGACACTGCTCCTCTTTCTGTCTCCAGATGGGTCCACCTACATGCAGATATGCCCACATAGGAGTACCCGGCATGATGTCATCATCACACCTGTACAAATACAGGTGTATGTGACAAGGTTGGTGCCACAATGTACTTATGCTGACCAGTCACATGTGTAGAGAGCTGCTACTGTGTAGAAAGCAGCTTCTGTGCTGAAAGCAGCTATCGTGTTAAAAGCAGCTATTCGGGGGTTCTCAACTTCCTAATGCCACAACCCTGTAATTATTTTTGTTGCTACTTCATAACTGTAATTTTGCTACTGTTATGGATCATAATGTAAGTATCTGATACACGGATGTGTTTCCATTGTTACAAACTGAACATAATTAAGTAATTTTATGGTTTGGGGGTCACCACAACTGTATGAAAGGGTCACGGTGTTACGAAGGTTAACAAGCACTGCTCTAGCTGGCCGATGCCCTCAGGGAGATTACACAATGTGCCAGCAAGCAGGTGACAACCAGGAGAAAAACTTTTCTGTATCTCACAACTGTATCACTGACCAAAGTGTGTTTCGTGGAAATGTGGACCTACTGAACCACGTGATCTGTGAACAAAGAATTAATAGGGAAACAAAGTCAGCAATGTTGACTGGGTTCTTTAATAAATTTACATTTAATGTTACCATTCAGATCGTTCTTTGATGGCTGAGCCCCGGTGGCCTAAGTGGTTGAGTGTGGGACTGCGGCCCGCGGGCTTGGAGGTTCAAATCCAATGGCAGCTCTCAGGAGCAGCACTGGGTAGCGCTCACGACCACCAGAAGCAGCGTTGCCCCCCAAAAAACAAACCCCCCCCAAAAAAATAAGATAGTTCTTTGACCTTTTATTTTCAATGTGCCTTATGTCTTTTGTGTTCTCTGTATATACCAAAACACACTCACTGACATTGAATCGATTCTGACTTATGGGGACTCTATGGGATCTAGCAGAACTGCCTTTTGGGGTTTCTGCACCTGTAGCTCTTTACTGGAGTAGAAAGCCCTGTCCGTCATTCTGCAAAAGAGCTGCCTGTTGGTTTCAAACTGCTGGCCTTGAGGTTAGCAGCCCAATTTGTAACCACTAGGCTACAAGAACTCCTCTGTACATATACTTCTGTGCCATTGCTTTTCAGAAATTTTAAACGGTCTTTTGTGCTTAACATTATCTACCAAACTACAAAGAAAACAAAGCACTGCCACTGAGTGGATTCTGACTTACAGACACTGTGTGTGTGACAGAGTGGAACAACTCCACGGGGTTCTCTTGGATGGAATTATTACAGAAGCAAATCATCAGTTTGTAGCACCCCTGGTGGACTTAAACCACCAATTTTAATTTAGTTAAGTAAAAACCATTTGTGCTGCCACGGACAACACTCTATCGGCAATCTTTGTTTTTCTATGTGGATTAGAATGATCATCTGGGGTTCTTTGCATTCAGTCTGAAAAACCTTTACTACCGTCTTATAAAACGGGTCTGCTAATGGTAGATTCTGGTGCTGTAGTGACATACCCTGGGCTGCCGACCTCACAGTGAGCAGTCTAAAAGCACCCGCAGCTCTGAGAGAGAAAGACCAGAGTTTCTACTAGGGTAAAGAATAGCAGTCTCAGAAAGCCCCAGGGGCAGTTCTTCCTGGTCCCAGAGAGTCCTTGGAAGTCAGGTGTTTTGTTATTTGTGCTTATGGTGATCTCAGTTTAGAAAGACCATTTGTGGACTTAAGACACTTGGATGACTTCTTAAAAATGTCTACAGACTCCTGACTCCATATTGCTCCTACTGGGATGTCCAGGTACGTTATGGTCATTTTTCATCTTCCTTCTTTTAAGAGTCTCATGTTGTGTTTGACCTTTACAATCATGTCTCTTTCCATATCTCCTGCGTCTTACTCACCTATTGCTATGTAACAAGTAAATGACTTAGAACTGCAAACAGGATTGACTGACAGAGTCTCGGGATGGACCTAGCTGCTGAGTTCTGGGTCAGGGTTTCTAATAAGGTTGATGTCAAGATGCCAACTTGGGCTGTGGTCGCTGAAGGCTTGACTAGGTCTAGGAGATCCCCCTCCAAGATGACTTGTTGACCGATTGTTGGGCCGATCCATAGGCTACTTGAATGTCATCATGATGTAGCATCTTGCTTCACTCAGCAAGCAATCCAGGAGATAAGTCAGAGAATAAATCCCAGTACCCATTATGTACCCTTAACCATACATTGCTACTTCCACCAAATGCACTTATTGGCAGCAAATCAAGCAACCTCACTTCCAATGAGGAGAATTAGGTCCCAGCCTTGGTGCTGTAGAAATTACAAGTTAAGGTGCTGATCACAAGGTTGCAGTTCAAAGACACCAGTTACTCATGAGAAAAAGACAAGACTCTCTACTCCCATGAAGATTTGTAGTCTCCAAAATCCAGAAGGGCAGTTCTGTCCTATCCTGAAGGGTCACTATAAGTCAGAGTGAACCTCATGGAATGGTCGTGAGTTTGGGATTTGCTTTGTTTTCTTGAAGGGAGGGCTAAATGTCAAAGAAGCTATGGACATATTTAGATCTACCACACTCTCCATGTGACTATGATGTACAGTAACTATGATGGCAAGATTGTGTGACAACTGAGATGGGCCATGATTCTCTGGTTTGGCAGTTATTTAATGGTGTAACCATCCCTGGTGATGAAGTCTAGTATAATCAGCCCCAATCCAAATTTTAAAAAATTAGGATGGGATGTACCATCCCTAGCAGGAACCCTGGTGGCATAGTGAACACACATTGGGCTGCTAACCAAAAGATCAGCAGTTTGAAACCACCAGCAGTTCCATGAGGAAAAAAAGCAGGGGGGATTTCTACTCCCCTGAAGTTTAGCCTTGGAAACTCATAGGGGCCATTCTATCCTCCCCTATAGGGTCACCATAAGTCAGCATCAACTCAATGACCATGAGTTGGTGAGTCCCTCCCTTATTCCAATCACAGACCTGATCCAGTGTAATGGGAGCTGCCTGGAGGTGGCCTGCAACATCTTATTTTTCCTTTTTTTTTTTTAATTGGGGGCTCTTACAGCTCTTATCACAATCCATACATATATCCGTTCTGTCAAGCACATCTGTACATATGTTGCCATCATTCTTTTCAAAGCATTTTCCTTCTGCTTGAGTCCTTGGTACCAGCTCCTCATTTTTTCCCCTCCCTCCCACGACTCCTTGATAATTTATATATTTTTTTTTCCTGTCTTACACCCACTGCTACCTCCTTCATGCACTTTTTGCTGTCTGTCCTCCTGGGAGGGAGCCATATGTTGATCATTGTGATTGGTTGTCCCTTACAATCCCATTGCCACCCCCCACCCCCGGTCCCAACCCCCGTTTCCCTTACCTTACTAGTTTCGCTACTCCCCTGATTGGTCCTGGGCAGTTTATCTTCCCGGGATTTCCTGTGTCTCGAGCACTTCATCTGAACCAGTGTACATGTTCTGATCTAACTAGATTGTAAGGTACCTTACATGATAGTGGTGGGGCAGGGAAGCATTATAGAACTAAAAGGAAGTTTTGTTTCATCGGTACTGCACTGACTCTTTTCTTCCTTGTGGCCCTTCTGACAGGAGATGTTCAATTGACTACTGATGGGCTTTGGGTCTCCATCTTGCCCTCCCCCTCATTCATATTGATTTGATTTGGGGGTTTTGTTTGGTTTGGTTGCTTTTTTGGTCTTTGATACCCGAAACCCAATCCCATCAACACCTCATTTTCACACAAGCTGGTGTGCTTCATCCATGTGGGCTTTGTTGCTTCTGAGCTAAATGGCCGCTTGTCTATCTTCAAGCATTTAAGACTCCAGACACTATATCTGTTGATAGCCAGACACCATCAGCTTTTTTCACCACATTTGCTTATGTACCCACTTTGCCTTCAGTGATTGTGTCAGCGAAGGTGAGCATCAGAGAGTGCTGGGCTAGTAGAATAAAGCATTCTTGGGTTGAGGGAGTACTTGAGTTGAGATCCAATGACTATCTGCTACCTTTATACTTAACATATAAATACATCAGGTATAAATATTTACATATATACAAACCTGAGTTTAGACCTTTATAAATGTCTTTACCCTCCCAGTTCTTTCCTCTATTTTTGCTTTCCTGTTGTCCATCAAGTTCAGCCTTTGTTCCAGTTTCGGTAATTCCTCTCAGCTACATTCCCCATGATTAAGCCCTACCAAGCATCTTATGCCCTCCTCGCCATCAACCCATCAATTTTAGATCATTTGTTCTTCCCTTGTCCCTGGATTGATTGGCACCCCCTCCCATTTTCCCCACTTTCCCCTCTTTCCTGTCCCCCTGGGAACCATCAATCCCATCGGTTCTCTCCTCTGGATTGTTCGTCCCACCTACCTTGTCCAGATAGACATGCAGAAACAGTAATGAGCACAAAAATAAAACAAAGTGAAACATAGCAACAAAAGAAAATTTTAAAAAAGCAACTAAAATGTAAAATAATAATAATTTTAAAAAGCCAACAACAAAAACAGAAAATCCCTCAAACAGTTCCAGGTCTATCCATTGACCTTTATGAGTGTTTTCGATTGAGTTCCCTGGGGCCCACAGGGCCCCAAAGTCCAGCTTTGGCATTCCTCAGGGACTTAGTTGCTTTGCTCCCCCTGCTGCTCCATGGCAGATCCTCAGTGTTTTGCCATGCTGCAGTGGAGTCAGATCGGGCACATCTCTTGCACCATGTCCCTGGAGTTGTGCCCCAAAGCACTATGGGTCACTGCATGTCTCCTGGTGGGGCCGGCCCTGTGATGCTCTCAGAGACAGAGTATTGTCCTCAGGGCTTGGTGGTCCGGGATATGCTCCACTCTCTTTCCTGTCCTCTTCCTTTGCTCTTGATCAGAAGCACCACCTTTCCTGAGCTGCAGCTTCAGGGCTTTCCTCTGAAGTGCATTCTTCTGGGGCCAGGGGTGGGGGGTGCCCATGTCCGTTGGGATTCGGAGCCAGCCCCACAACCTGCAATATCTTTTAACTGCTAATAAAAGGTGTGAAAATGATCACCGATATACCTACTGTCACCAAGAAAAAAGAGGCAGGAAATCAGGGTGCCCTTTGGACCTAGGTCATTGCCCTGTGACCTCCCTAGATGTAAGAGATGGATGCCAAGGCACGTGGCAGTCCTCAAGGAATGTTGGGCCTACAGATACTGGAAGGTGACAAGAACCTCCTTATTCGGTGGGCCAATAGAGAATGCCTTTCCCTAGAGTTGATGCCACAGATTCAGATTTCTGATTTCTGTGTTGGGGGGCTAACCCAAAAGGAAGTTCAAAACCACCAGCCACTCCAAGAGAGAAAGATGAGAAGTTTCTACCCCCATAAAAAGCTACAGTTTTCAGAGTGTGGCACCCCATCAGACTCAACTGGAAAACAATCATTTAGGCCAGCAAATGGACCTTGAACTATTTATAGGCTTTTCCATTTTTGTCAGTGGCTTTCTTTTTGACATTGTTATTTTGTGTTCTGTTGTTACTGTTTTGTTGCTTTTTACTTCCTTTGTGGTTTTATTTGACTTTTCCTGGGTTTTGCACACATTAATGTATCTGCATGTCTACTGAGATAAGATAGGCAGGAGAAATAATTCGGAGATGAAAAGAATGGGACCGATGGTTCTAGGGGGATACAGGAGAAGGGGTGGTGGTGGTGGACACCAACCCAAGGACGGGGAACACAAGTGAACTAAAATCAATGGAAGGAAGGCCAGAGGATGCTTAGTGGGGCTTAATCAAGGGCAATGTAGCAGCGAGGAATTACTAAACCCAAGAGAAGACCAAACATGATGGTGGGAGAAGAAAGTAAAAAGAAATAGAGGAAAGAACCAGGAGGCAAAGGGCATTTACAAGGGTCTAAATACAAACATAGTCCTGCTCAGTGCAGACAACACAGAGAGAGGACAATAGGGTCAGTTCCACGACAAGACACGGCATCTCTCACTAAATCGTAGCTGCGGGGGACAGCACTAGAGACACAGTGCAAAGACAGTGCACAATCTGACCCCATCACACTGGGGCGAAACACTAATAACATGCAACAGTGCAGCAAGGGAAGCAGAGTGGTGAAATCCCCAGGGGATACCAGGAATATACTTGGGAGGCAGAGTGTGGCACCTCATGAGACTCGACTGGAAAACACCCAAAGGCCGACAGACCTTGAACTATTTATAGGCTTTGCCATTGTTGTCACAGTGGCTTTCTTTTTGTAATTTTTATTTTGTTTTCAGGTTGTTGTTTTGTTTTTTTTTTTTTTGGTTGTTGTTGTTTTGTTGGTTTTCCCTTCCTTTGTTGTTTTTTTTGATTCTGTCTGGTTTTTGTATTCATTTATGTATCTGCGTGTCTATCTAGATCAGAGAGGTGGGATAAATCATTTGGAGATGATAAGCAAATGGTTCCCGGGTTTGGGTGGGGGTTGGGGAGATGGGAGAAAGGAAGGGGGGTGGGGTAGTGAACAGTAAGTAAACTAAAGTCAATTGAAATAAGGGCATAGGATGCCTAGTGGGGCTTAATCAAGGACAGTGTAGTGGCAAGGAATTACAAAACCCAAATGAAGGCTGAACATGAACATGATGGTGGGAACAAGAGGAAAGTAAAAGAACATAAAGCAAAGAACCAGGAGGCAAAGAACATTTATGGAGGGCTAAATACAGCCATGCACACATGTAAATATATATATCATGAGAGGGGAATAGAACTATGTACTCACATCTATATGTTAAGAATCAAGGATGCAGATGGACGTGGGGCCTTGACTCAAGTGCTTCCTCAACACAAGAACTCTTTGTTCTACTAACCCAGCACTCTGTGATGCTCACCTTCCCAACAAGATTGCTGAAGACACAAAGGGTAATTCCATAAATGTAGTGAAGAAAGCTGGTGGTGTCTGGTTATCAAAAGATATGGCATCTAGGGTCTTAAAGACTTGAAGAGAAACAAGCAGCCATCTAGTTCAGAAGCAACAAAGCCCACATGGAAGAAGCACACCAGCCTATGTGATCATGAGGTGTCGATGAGATCAGGTATCAGACATCAAAGACCCAGAACAAAATCATATCCAATGTGAATGGAGGGGGGGGGGGGCATGGAGTGAAAACCCAATGCCCATCTGAGGACAATTGGACATCCCCTCACAGAGGGGTCACATAGGGAAGAGATGAGTCAGTCAGGGTCAGTATAGCACTGATGAAACACACACCTTTCCTCTCATTCTTTGGTGCTTCCTTCACCCCATTATCATGTTCTCAATCTGACCTTACAAATCAGATTAGACCAGAGCATGTACACTGCTACAGATAAGAGCCCACAACACAGGAAATCCGGTATAGATAAACCCCTCAGGGACAACAATAAGAGTGCAGATAACAGGAGGATTAGGGGAAGGTGGGGTGGGGGGAAGGGGGTACTGATCATCAGGACCCATCTATAACTGCCTCCCAGGGCAACCAATAATGGGAAAGTGAGTGAGAGGTGATGGAGGACGATGTAAGATATGACAATAATAATCTATAACTTATCAAGGGTTTGTGAGGGGAGGTGGGTGTGGGAAAGAGGGGAAGGAAATTGGGAACTTTCAGGAACTCACATGGGAAAAGAATTCTTTGAAAGTGATGATGGCAGCATATGTGCAAATGTGCTTGACAACTGGATTGTGATGAGAGAAGGATTTTTTTTAAGAGGTATAGCATTGAAGACCCATGAGGGCTGTTCTACCCTGTCTTATAGAATCGCTATGAGTCAGAATCCACTCAACAGCCATGAGTTTTTTGGATACTCTAAATTTTAGAGTATCTTTTAGAGTCTAAAAGAATACTTTTGGGCTGAGCCCCGGTGGCGTAGTGGTTGAGTGCGGGACTGCGGTCCACTGGCTTGGCTGTTCAAATCCAGCAGCAGCTCTCCAGGAGCAAGGCTGGGTAGCTCCCAGGACCACCAGAGGACAGTGATGCCCCACAAAAGAATACTTTTACTTTTCTTAAAGTCATATTCTTGAGGTATTTTTGTTATAGTAATAACAGAAAACTAAAACAATGACTAACTTGTAATGTGTTTCAATCAATAAACAACCTCTAGCTGAAAGAACATTTAAAAGTTTATTAAATCAAAGTTAAGCTTCAAGTAAATATTTTAGAAGTCTATCTAGGTATTTATAAGTTTGTTTACAAGCATGCTTTAATATTCACTCAGCTGATAGGTGTCTGTGTCCTGACTTACAAAATAAACATGAAGACTTGGAGTGGGGGAACCTTGAAGCTCTAAAAGAATGAAACAGTCCATAATTCTCTGTGACTTGGATCCAGATCTTTGAACGCTTAGCCTTGGACACTCGCTGGATCATATCATATGATTGTGACATTCCAGGTACAACAAGGTAAAACAACACCTAACACAGAATAGTAGACATTCAATAAAAAACTTTTGAATGAGTGGCAGATAGAATGAATAGACACCTACTTCAAGGATGAGAGGTCTAGATATTCTCTAATTTTCAGCCCTGTGTTTATTGATAAGGATGATGATTGGGTGGATGCATGATGTGTCAGGTGTAGAAAGAGATGGGTTGTAGATGGATATATTTTATGTAAAGAAGTGTGGGTTGGGAGCAGAATGTGGGATCTAATTCTATTTCCTGTGGTTAATTGTGTTCATATGACTGCAGCCAAAATTCAGTTCAAGCAAAGGCTATTGCTGAAGGAAAAACATGTATTTAACTGGATCAGGTAAGTTTATCACACACATGCACTTCAAATCTAAAAATAAATTTTGACCTCTTTAGGAATTATTTGATGAAATTGTGCCTGACTTTTAATATTAAAGGAATGAAAATTCAAAGTAATTATGTGATTTGCCTAGGGTCATATGCTGCTGAAACAAGGTATTTTGGAAAGAAACGATCTCTTAATTATGAGTCCAGTCAACTTCAACTACACCATTTTAGTGTTTTTGAGGGAAAAACATCTTTTGCTTGAGGGTCCATAGATAACACTTTAAAAACAAATAACTTCTCTGTGGAGACACATTTTAAATCTTGACAATATCAAATGGAATTACCTTTAGGAGGAAAAAAGAATGCTCTCCATTGCCCCAGGCAAAGAATATTGTTTTGGGGTCAGCAAACAAGAGGGGATAGATTAACATCGGGGTTGCAGCAATGCGTTCAAGCACAGGAAAGATGGCAAGCATGTTGTGGGACTGGCAGGGCCTCATTCTGATGTACGCAGGACTGACATGAATTCTCATGGACTCAGTGGTCACCAACAGCCATTTGACTTTCTGGGCCTATCACTAAACAGAAGGCACTAGCACTGACCTTGGGCTCCCAAGAAATAATAGTATATAAATTTAAAAACTGGTCTGTGTCCTGGAAAATGATCTTCTAAAGAGGAGGAAGTTGCCACAAAGGTAAAAAAGAAAGAAAGAAGGAAAGAAAGAACAGAAAAGACATATGTCGATTGGCCCTAGAGAGAGAAGGCCTGACCCCTCTGGGGTCCAGGCATGTTGGCAGGCTTGAGGAAAGGAGATGGGGCCAGTGGAGAGTAACATAGCTGTCTGAAGATGTAATAGAGTTCTCAAAAATCTGTACAATAGACAAGTGTCCCTCATCCTAAATACTGGACAGTTTCTCATGAGCTGCAGTAAGCATAGTCTATCACAAGCTGTGACATTTGAGCTAGAAGGTTGTTGATTCACTCCTTGGCCCTGCCTCTTATTTTGTCCTCTCTCCTGGAAAATCAAAATAATTCCAAATAGAGTGAACGGAACAACTTAAATGTTTTAGTACCAGAAAAAGGTCTAGTGCATGAAAGCTTGTTGCCAGTGAGTCAACTCCACCCCACGGTGATCATATACAAATGTTGCCCAGCCCTGCACCATCTGTTCATGGTCTTTGCTGTGTCTGCACCCTCTGCTGTGACTCTTCTGCGAATGCGCCTCATTGAGGGCTTCCCTGTTCTTTACCAAGAGTGGTATTCTTTCCTTGCGATTGGTCTTTCCGGAGTAAATGAAACAAAATTTTTACCTCCTCGCTTCGAAGAAGGATTCTGGGTGTGTTAGGGTTCTCTAAAGAAACCTCACCTCACAACAACACAGTCCACGGATGTAGGGTTCCACGGGTAGCATAGCTTGAAGATGGAGCCACAGGACAAGCAAGACAGCCAGCTGATCCAAAGAGCCAAGAGCAAGAGAGCAAGGGTGGTGCTCCCTGAGCCGTTTATACCTCTGCCCTTCAATTGATCTTACATTTGCTCATTGGCCATGTTGGCACAACAATCCTGCCTATCTTCTCTGGCCATTGTGGCGGTCATATGCTTATGTTAATTTCATGATTGAGATGTAGGGGTGGAGTCTAGTCTGTTAATCTGGAGAAAGCCATGGAGTAGCCAATGAGGCCTCCGTGTGGGCATGGCTTTCTCCTGAGACGTCTGGGAAATCGCGCGATATTTCCCTTGTGCAGATGAGAAGCTCTCTCCCTGGTTGTTGGGAGTTTTCTAGGAGATGTTGAATCACGGACAAGACAAGATGGCAGCGTCTGGGGAGCCGGAGGAGAAGCCACACAGCTTTGCCCTGATGGAGCCAGACCTCTGAAGCTGGAAAGGCCATGTGGTGACCCCTGCCTGTGATGAGTTGCTTCTGCCACCACTGGATACTGTTGATGGACCCTGAGCCTGGGAAGCGAGGAGCCATGGGAGACCCCTGCCAGCGCCAGGATTCTGCACCCACTGACCTGTGACTTCGTGAGTCAGAAAGAGACATTATAGACTGGTATCGGGCATATGGGCTAATATTGGACTTATGACTTTGAACTGGACTGGGTTGGGATGCTTTCTCAGTGTTCCATTCCTTTTGTATATAAAGCATTCCCTTATATCCATATGCGTGTCTATGAAATTTGTTCCTCTAGTCTACCCGGACTAACACAGCCATGTTGGCATAACAAGCCTACCTATCACCCTGTTTATTTTTTCTAATACTATTTTTCTGTTCTTCTGATGATTCATGGTATATTCCATATTTGTTCAGCTGATGGTAGCATTCCTTAGCTTCAGCAATGTGATAAAGGAGGAGACTCTACCAAAGAGGAACTTCTAAACTCTCCCTCCAGCTTTAGCCCTTCTCCTTGGAGTCTAACATCAACTTTGACCCTGTATCCCACATTCCATTTCTAACTGATCCCAGGTTATAAATGATCACAAAATTCTCTCTAACATGGTGAGCCACCTGCCCCCTCCACTGACACATAGTAATCCATGCAGGATCTTTCTGTCCTGTTCTGGTAAAACTTGAGGCTAATTGTGCAAGCACAGAAAAGTTATTGAAAAGTTGAAAATGTGCTTCTCTGTATGATTAGAGATCTTGAAACTTCTCAAACATAACCGTTTTCAGAACTGATATGTACTAGATTCTGGATAAGAAGCCCTGGGCACAGAAAGTTTAAGGATTATGTTGCTTTTCTTTTTTTTTTTTTTTCTTAAAAATCATTTTATTGGGGATTCATACAGCTCTAATCATAATGTATACATACAAACATACATACATACGTTGTGTCAGTAGTTACATCTTTTCTGGGGTGGGGTGGGGTTCCTTTTTTTTTTTTTTTTTTTTGATTTGGGAGAAGTAAGCCAGTTTTATAGGGCAAGCAAGCTTAGGCAATTAGCATACTGTGATCTTCAAAATTAACAAGTGAATGGCAGCACAGCTGCAAGTCAGGCTTCAAAGGTCAGGGCTGTTTAAAGTTACAAAGGTGACAAACTACAAACCCCAGGCAACAAACTGCAACAGAGTTCAGGCATATCCGGCCTGTAGCCAGGTCAAGCATGTCCGGGCTGGATGGCTCCTGACAGGTCCCCCTTTTTTATTCTTTCAAGTAATATCCTCCAGGGAACTCCGCCTGTCTTAGGTTGTCAGGACACACACTCAGTCCTTACCCGTCATCATCGGTCAATGGCCTTCTAATGTCACCATGGCCTGTCTTAGGTTGGTAAAGAGTGCTCCTGATCTTACCCGTCATTGGCTGTCAAGTTCAGCTCACAGAGGCAGAGGGTCTTATTACATACTAGTTGTGTGTGCCACTCTGTTCGAGGTCGCTCATCTCCAAGCGACAATAATGAACTTGCAGGGGCCTTGCTTGAATGGTCTCAATCTGTTACTTAATAAATGCCATGAGGTTGTTGAATAATACTGGCCGTAATGAAAGCAAAAGCAATAAACTAACGAGGGGGCCCCAAAGTGGCAAGAGGTAAGGCAACAGTCCATTGAGCCCGGTCCACAGTGGATTGGTGG
>PVJH01038677.1:0-16992 GCA_004026705.1 Nesogale talazaci | reverse complement strand
GGAGGGAGAATAGGTTTTTTTTTTTTTTTTTTTTAAGAGGAGCGTATACCAAGGGCTTAAGTAGAAAATGTTTGGAAATGTATATGGCAACATGTGTGAAAATGTGCTTGATACAGATGATGTACTGAATGTTATAATAGCTGAAAGAGCCCCCCAAAAAATTTTAAAAAACCCACAGGCGTTGAGCCCCGGTGGCATAGTGGTTGTGCGTGGGACTGCGGCCCACTGGGATGGAGGTTCAATTCCAGCTCACAGGAGCAAAGGCTGGCCTCCTACTCCCACCACCTGAGGACAGTGATGCCTAAAAAAAAAAACTAAAAAAATCCCCCACAGGCTTGCAAGCAGGTGCAGCACTGTTTCTAAGGGGCCATTTGGCAATGTCTAGAGTCATTCTGGTTGTCACAAATGAGTGTACCATTCATCTTTGGATTAGAAGCTGCTGCACAAGTTTGAGTTAGACGTGTTAACTAGTCTTCCTCTGACTAATGAATATTAAGTTATCATTGATAGCTATACTTTATGCTAGAGCTTGAAATGATCTTGTAGATGATGAATGCAATGTAATTCTTCATTGATCATTCCTAGAATAGTACAGCATTTGATTGTCCGACTCAAAATGTCACTATCGGTACATTTTAGCTCACCATTGCCTAGGATATTAACGTTGATGCATTCTATTTGTTTTTGACAATTCCAATTTTCCTAAATTCATACTTTGTATATTCCATGCTCTGATTAGTAAAGGATGCTTATGACTACTTCTTCTCACTTTGAATCATGCTACAGCAGTAAGTGAAGATCCCCAAAGGTCTACTCTATCCACATCATTAATATCAATTTTACTTGACATTACTAGTCATATTTTGAGTGCATTCTCATCTGACAGCCTAGAATTCAGTATTCATCTATGTTCTACTCCTATTTAAAGGTTTTCACTGGTCAATTTTTTCATAAAT
This sequence comes from Nesogale talazaci, assembly GCA_004026705.1. Classification (NCBI taxonomy): domain Eukaryota; kingdom Metazoa; phylum Chordata; class Mammalia; order Afrosoricida; family Tenrecidae; genus Nesogale; species Nesogale talazaci. The sequence continues at coordinate 16,036 of PVJH01038677.1, read as the reverse complement.
AGATCACTAGATCCTTCCATGCTAGTCTGTCTTAGCATGGAAGCTCTATTAAGGCCTTCCCACCATGGGTGACCAGCTGGTATTTGAAATACTGATAATATAGCTTCCAGGATTATTGCAATATTTAAGTCACCACATTACAAAAAACCTGGACAAACTGATAGGAAAAAACCAAGAAAAGGAAAAATAATGCTCTAAATCACCATGATTAGCTTTGCAACAAATTCATACAATAAACTGTATTAAATAATGCCAAAATTAAATGAGGTTTCATTTAAAATATTAATTACTTTTATCAATCTCTGAAATTGATCAAATATAAAATCAAGATTCATGGATAATCACTGATAACTGAAATGAGAAAATTGGAAATAGAAGGATTGGTAGTTGGAAAATATGGACTTAATTATAGAAGAGATACCAGTGATTTATTCAAATACCTTTTCTCAGTAACATAAAAATTGACTACATACACATGGGTATCACCATGTGGCAGGGAGGGGGTGTCAAACTGGCAACCCACGGGCCACATGTGGCCCACAAGGTAATTTTTTGTGGCCCGTGGTGTTCTAAAATAAAATGAAAATAGAAAAAATTATTATGAAGAAAATATCACAGGGGAGATTGAGGTAATATTGTACACACAATTCCTTTGTTATATTTTATTTCAGAGCATCGTGGACCACAAAAGTTTACCTCAGGGGCCGCCAGTTTGACACCCCTGCCATATGGGATACACAGGTATTAGAAGAAGGCCAAGGACAGACTGTGGGACAGGAATATGAGCCCTTCAGGACAGAAGGCACGCAGTATAGGACGGGGGAAGAACTGCCTCCTCAAGGAGCTCTGACATTAATGACCCGGAGGTCGTAGAGCTTTGGGCACCTTGATTTACTGATGTGGCATGATTCAAAATGAAAGCACCTGTAAATATGCATTAATTATCACATGCAAGTTCAAGCTGAAGCTGAAGAAAATTAGAACAAGTCCATGAGAGCCAAGGTATGGCTTGAGTGTATTTCACCTGAATTTAAGAACCATCTCAGGAATAGGTTTGATGTATTGAACACTCAGATAATTATTCTGGAGCTAGGAACCCAAATAGTCCGTTAAGAAAATAGACTCGGGGCTGAGCCCCGGTGACGTAGGGGTTGTGCGCGGGACTGCGGTCCACTGGGATGGAGGTTCAATTCCAGCTCCACAGGAGCAAAGGCTGGGTCTCCTACTCCCACCAGAGGGCAGTGATGCCCCCCTCCCCCGCAAAAAAAACCCCTCAAATCTACACCCTTATCTCATCCTCACATGATAACTACATTAAGATAGTTTATCACCCTATGAATAAAAAAAAAACACTGCGAGTTTCTGATACTGTGATCCTTTATGAGAGCATAGAATTCCTTCACTCTTTTCTACTTCAGACAACTGTGAGCATTGATGGAACTCAGTGATCCTCAAACTCTAGCACATATTAGAATCATCTGGAGAGTTAAGCATTCAGATTGCTAGGCCCACCTGTTTAAGCTAGAATGTCTAGGGATACAATACCAGAGACATTCACATATGTAGAGAAAGAGCTTTATATCAGAAAATAATCATATCAAGAAGGCACCCAGCCCAGTTCAACTTAAGTTCATGGGTCCTACCCTGCATCACACAAGTTCTTGAAATCCTGGATGACAATCTTTCAACTACTAGGATTTTGTAAAGAACATAAAAGCCCTATAGATTTACTATTTTATACAAACACACATATAAACACATGTGCACATATATACGTAAATACATACCTTAAATTAATTAAAATAATTTAAGAATTGTTTTATTTTAAAAGAATGGTGGTAGGGCTGAGCCCCAGTGGCATAAGTGGTTGAGTGCAAGACTGCGGCCCACAGGCTTGGCGGTTCAAATCCAGGGGTGGCTCTCAGGAGCAGCACTGGGGAGCGCCCATGACCACCAGAGGCAGTGAACCCAAAACAAAAACAAAACAAAACAAAAGAACGGTGGTTAAAATGCTCAGTTTGCTAACAAAAATTTGGTGATTTGAACCCACTATCTACTCCATGGGATAACATATGGCAGTCTGCTTCTATAAAGATTATAAATCTTATAGGACAATTAGAAACTTTATAAGGCAATTCTACTTTGTGTTCAAGGTCTCTACCAGTGAAAATCAACTCACCCTCAGTAGGTTGCATTTTAGTTTTTAGAGATCTTGAAATAGCACCAAATGAGTTAGCTTTCTACTCAAATCCATTTCAGGTGTTTATTCATATACTGTATTACATAATCCCCCTGCAACAGTTCCATATCCTTTTTTATCCTCTTTTCCCCTCCTGCATCCCTCCCCAGTCCATTCACCACAAGAGAAGGAAAAGGGTGATTCAACGGTGGTACAATTCCACGGATTTTCTTTTTTTAAAAAAACCTGTCAGCATTAAGTAGGTCAGTTTTCTGCTCTACTGAGTGTTTTGGCAATAGATTTCCTTACTAGAATACAGGGGCTCCTCTGCCTGGTACATACCACAAAGGAAAAAGGCTTTTAATGATTTTGAAGTTGCATGATGTCTAGAAGAAAATTCCCAGTGACCTAACAGAAAACTATTAGGAAAATCTGACAAAAACTCAAAACAATACAATACTAAATATAATCGAATTAAAATATTTGCCCTAGATAACAACGGGTAATAAATATTTTTAAGGCCCCCAAAGAGTTTGAGAATCAAGGAAATCAAGGGAAAAGTAAGCAAAAGCACTCAATCTATCATGTGCTTTGTTATTTCTAATAAAAGAAACTTTACCACTATAAATAAAATTCTGGAATATCTCTTGCTTGTAAGATATTAACTTCCTTGGGTGGGAATGGTTTAAAAATAATTAAAAGATATGGTTAGAAATAGCTTAAAACTGTTCATGATTATACTATTGAAGAAAGAAATTTGCCAGCAGTTTATGAGAATAAATTACTTTTACACAATTTGATATTTCTTTTACAAGGAAGTTTTTATATTACTTACAAATCAAATACTAAAAATGAGAACTAATCCTTCAACCAGTAAGTTTCCCCCCCCCCACCCTTTCAGTAAGTTTATTTTCTATCATATAAAAGTTCTTGTGATGCAAGATCACTATTACTTAAGTAAAAAGTGGTTCAAATGAAAGAAAAGTTGCAACAATTATATTTACAGGTTTACCCTAAAGTGACAAGAGATTTTCACAAATCCTAGAAGTAGAAAATCCAAATCTAGCAAGATGAGAGATTAAGTGATCTTTTGATTTACTAAAAATGAAAGGATAATGCATTGTAACAAATACATCACTATGTTACAATTAACATTCACTTTACCATACTGTAGTCACTATTAATAAGTGATTTTAAAATATAGAAAATTCTAATGCCCTCAAAAAAGGACAGACATTTAAAATTAAATGTACTACCACATCCTTTACTTTCTCGAAAGAAAGTCATTCAACCAAGAAGTCCGTCCATATTTTACACCACCCACTCTCTTCACCCATATTTCTGTTGTTCTACCCTTGGGGGAAGATATTGTACATAGATCACTGCGAGTGGTTCCCCCTTTCTCCCCTACCATCGTGATATCACTACTCTCATTATTGGTCCTCAGGGGTCTATCTGTCCTGGATTCTGTGTGTTGAGAGGTCTTAACTCTACCAGTGCACATGCTCTGGTCTAGTCAGATTTGTAAGATAGAAGGGGGGTCATGATAGTGTGTGGGGGAGGAGCGAGGAGGGATATTAAAGAACTGGGGGGGGGGTGGTAAAAGAACTAGGAGATTACTGTGTGTTTTTGTCAGTGCTATAGTGCACGTTGGCTGACTTATCCCTTTCTTGTGACCCTTCTCTGAGGGATGTTCACTTGTCTACAAATGGGCTTCGGGTCTCCACTCTGACCCGCCTTACACATTGAAATGGTTGCTTGTTTGGGGTCTTCTGATGCCTGAGACATGATATCATCAACACCCCATGATCACGCGGGTTGGTGTGCTTCTTCCATGTGCACTTTGTTATTTCCTTGCTAGATGGCTGCTTGTTTATCTTCAAGCCTCTAGATCCTAGATGCTCTATATTTCAATAGTCGGGCACCATCTTCATCACATTAGCCTGTGCACCCATTTTGTCTTCAGCAATTGTGTCCACAAGGTAAACAACATACAATGCCAGGTTATTACAGCAAAGTATTCTTGCACTGAAGGAAGACTTGAGTAGAATCCCAATGTCCACACGCTACCTTAATACTTAACCTATACACATATGTACAGACCAATATTCCTATTGTTATATATTAATATATTTACAGATGTACATGCCTATGTTTATACCTCTATAAGTGTCTTTTGTCTCCTAGTTCTTTTTTTTAATTATTTTTTTCTATAAAAATCATTTTATTGGGGGCTGAGCCCTGGTGGCGTAGTGGTTGAGTGTGGGACTGTGAGCCACTGGCTTGGCGGTTCAAATCTGGCAGAGGCTCTCCAGGAGCAAGGCTAGGTAGCTCCCACGACCACCAGACGGCAGTAATGCCCCCCAAAAGCATATTATTGGGGGCTCATACATCATTTTTCACAATACATAAATAAATATTCTGTGCCAAATACTTCGCACAGCTGCTGCTGCTGCTATCATTCTCCAAATATCCGCTTTTCCACTTGAGCCCTTGATATCAGCTTCCCATCCTTTCCCCTCTTCCCCTGCTCTCCCTTCCCCACCACCCCACTAATTTTTTTTTTTTTTTTTGTCTCCTGGTTCTTTCCTCTATTTGCTCTCAAAAAAGTGATACTTTTTAAGAAAAAATAGAAAACACCAACAGATAAGAGAACTTAATTTTTCATGTAAACATAAAGCAGTTAAATCTAACGGAGTAATTTGCTATTGCCTTGTCCCATTTTATATCTACTAATTAGTTCAAGTATTAATTCCAGTCTGAAAAGTCTCCAGGACTCCTTTAAAAACCAGATATTCTGGAGCGAGTACGCCAAATAGCCCATTAAGAAAACAGACTCAAATCTAATCCTTATCTCCATCCTCAGATTGATAATTGCCTTCAGGTAGTTTTCCACCCAATGAATGGGGGTGAGGACAGGGGGGATGGCTTGTTTAGAGACGGTCACTGAAACAGTTTCTATTTCGTACTTTCTCCATCCGTTTGTCTTCCCATAGCCCAGATTGTAGTTCCTCCAAGATGCTGCTTTCCTAGCTCTCTGTCATCACACCTCTATCGATGTCTCACTTATCATCAGGATTCTCCCCTTCATCTCTCAGAATCCACTCTTCTGTTACATTTTTAAAGCTTAGTGAAAGGCATGTTTTAAAAGAAGACTATACGGTATCATGGAAACACTAAGGGCTATTTTATATTTTATGTCTGCGTTTTCTATTATAATTTCAATAGGGCTGTGATAATAGTAGATTGCACACTGAATTTGAAGTCAGAAGATTTGTGTCAAAACTTGAATGCTATTTTCAAGTTTGTGGCCCTGAATATGCTACATACATAATTCATTTTATACATATCCTCTCTGTCCATTTTTAAAAGTGGACAAGAGCTTACAGCTGCTACTATTCCTACACAGTAGACAGAAATATGCACAAGAAAAATGACTATAAAGTCATATAGTCATTGTTTATGATGAGAACATAATGTCTATTTCCTAATTTCCATTGGCATTTGTTTTTTTTTCCAAATACGCTACATTAAACTATACCTTCAGAGATGTATTGCTCATAATGCTCAAAGGCCCCATAATACCAATGTCAAAATTGGGGACATGTTAAGTAAATTATGGTACTGTGCCTCATAGACTACAATGTACTAAGACTAGCCAGCCTCCCTTAGATTAAGATCTTGAAATAAAGAGCAAACATTGTTTGAAAAGACATTCTTTGATTAGCTTTTAGAACAATAATTATTTACTTTACAGTATCACTAAACATGAAAGTAAAGAGAGATTTCTAGTTATCCAAGGAATCTTTAAAAAGGTATCTCCCCAAGTATCAAAATTACTTTGAAGCCTTCCTCAATTCTCCAAAGAAACGTCAGGTGTCCCCTCCAACTATTACCCAAAGACTCTAAGTATCTTTGCTATCATTACCCAGTACTGTCTGGTTGGGGTTTTTTTTTTTTTTTCAAGAACAAGTTATTTGAGGACAAAAATTGGGTCTTAAACAGTTTGTATTCTTGACGGTTAGAACTTGGATGAGAGCTGAGCCCCGGTGGTATAGTGGTCGTATCCGGGACTGCAGCTCACAGAGTTGGCAGTTCAAATCTAGCAGCAGCTCTCCAGAAGCAAGGCTGGGCCTCCTACTCCCACCAGAGGGTAGTGATGCCCACACACACACAAAAAAAACTTGGTCACTTTACTCTAAGGAGGACTCTGGCTGTACTTCTTGCAAGACATCAATGAGTCCATTTAGCAGTCCTTGGTACTGTATCTGTCCCAAGTGGGCTGTCCAACTCAGACTGCTACCAGCTCTCTGCCATGTTTCCACTGACCTTGGGTCCATGGGACTATGCGCCCTGCATCCTGTCATCTTCCTGCAGCTATGTGAGTCTGAAGTGGGCTTCGGCTAGCAACGGACCCACAGACTTAAGCTGGTTTGGGCTGGGATACCTTCTTGATATACAGTTCTTTACAAATGTGAGCGTCGCTGATTGTGTTTCTCTACACCAGGAGTCAGTCAACCGTGGTTCTTGAGCTATATATGGCTCTTTAATTATGTATATATGATTCTAAAGTAAAATTGAAAAATTTCAAAGGATATTTATTATTTAGATAATGGTGATTTCATTTGTTTGTAAAAGATACATTTATGGCTCTCAATTCCTAAATTGTTGTGAGGAACGGGATTGACTCGTCTCTCTCCAAAGTCTTATCGATCTTAACATAGGTGGGACCAGCAAGCTGAATGCTGAATTCTCCAGATAATTCCCATGTGTGCTCAAGCTGTAAAACCACTGAGCTCCACCAGTGCTCACAGGTATCTAGAGTAGAAAAGAGGGAAGGATTTTCACTGTTTGAACAAGAGAGGCACTATGAGGAAACCACAACTGGAAGTGGTTTTCCTCTATTTAAATTTCTATAAGCTTACTGTCTATATGGAGCCCTGGCCATGTGGTCACCAGGTGGGCGGCTAACTGCAAGGTCAGCAGTTCAAAACTACCAGCTACTCTGCAGGAGAAACACAGGCTTTTCTACTCCCATAGTTACAGATTGGGAATCTCACAAGAGCATTTCTCACGTCTTTATAGAATCTCTATGAGACAACATCAACTTGATGACAGTTTACTTTTTGTCCATGTAGCTCACTTCTCCAATATTAATGTGCGAAGCACTGTGTAGTGAAGTGAACTGACTTACCTGACTCCTATCCATGCCTCTTTAACTTCCACCAAATGTCGGGGGCCATGCAAACATGGTGTGGAAGACGCTAATGGAGATGATAGGTACTTCTGTCATTCTTTGAGTCTAGGAGAGCCCTCTCAGAAGCAGGGATGGGGGCAGCTCATGGTCAGCAAGGAAGAAACACATGCAGAGCACATGCAAGATCCCGGCCACAGTCCCATGAGACACCGAGGCAGCGCATCAGACAGGCTGCCAGGCCCGCAAAGGAAGATGCCCAGAGACTGTGTGGCAGAGCAAAGAAGCAGCACTGCAGACATAAGAACTGTTCCCTTAACATTTTGTAATCTATTGTTGTTCTCGTCAGGTGAATTGGTTCTAACCCATAGTATAGTGACCTTCTGCATAATAGAACGAAACATTCCATGGCCCGGCACGATCCTCACATTTGTTCCTAGGCTTGAACCCACTGTTTCATACACTGTCAATCTCCTTTGAGGACTTCATGCTTTTTCACTGCTTTACTCTACCAACTATGTACTGCTCCAGGGACTTCACTCTCCTAAAAACATGTCCAAAAGAGCTAAGATGAAGTCACAGCATCTTTGTTTCTAGTGGGCTCTCTGTCTGTACTTTGAAAGAGACAGATCGGTTTGTGCATTTTGTAGTTTATGGCACCTTAAATAGTCTTCTCCAGCACCACAATTCAAATACATCAAATACATCTTTGGTCTTTTTTTCAATGTCCAACTTTCTTTTTTTTCAATGTCTAACTTTCAGATGCATATGCAGCGATTGAAAATACTGTGGAATTGGGTTGGGCAAACCTTGGAATTCAAAGTGCTTGCTTTTCAATTAGAATCTGTTAGCTCCCCTTATACACCTCCAAAATTGGGTGTTATCTTTGAGTTCTTTGTGGTCATTAAAATGCATTATTGAACTCAGCCCAAGATTAGAGCGTCAGGGATTGGGTAGTTGATATCAGAACAGGGCAAACAAGGGTGAAGGCATGTCTGCTCTCTGCTTTGTGGCAGTCAGCCCTAGACTGCTGTGGAATTAAGAGTCTCCTCCTACTGAAGCTGGAGGAGGTCAGATGTGGCTTCTAAGCCATTTCCTCAAATGCCCATCAGAAAAGAAATAGGAAAGCAACACTTTTGACGGTCATCTTTGAACCAATTGGCTGGTACCGTGTTGATATTATCTCATAGAGATTTAGAGTAGCTTTATAATCTTTACAGAAGTAATAATCTGGGCTGAGTCCCAGTGGCGTAGTGGTTGTGCGCGGGACTGTGGCGCACTGGGATGGAGGTTCAATTCCAGCTCACAGGAGCAAAGGCTGGGCCTCCTACTCCTGCCACCAGAGGGCAGTGATGCCTAAAAAAAAAAAAAACTAAAAAAAAAAGAAGCAATAATCTTTACAGAAGCAGATTGCTACATCTATCTCCTGTGACAACTAGGGAGTTTGCACTGCAGAGTACTTACCTTCTGCACCACTTGGATGCCTTTCCTATGATTTGTCAGACCAAGTATGCTTATTATACGTGACCCTAGTCAGTTGCCATTTTGCATTATCATTACTAACAAGTTGCCCGGTTAAAAAACTCGGACGATTACATATTAACTAAATATACTCAATTTCCAGATGCCTACTTATCTGGTACATTAATTAATATAAGGCAACTTTTTTTTTTTTAATCATTTTACTGGGGGCTCGTATAACTCTTATCCAACTCTTATCCAACGGTGCGGAACGTTTTTAAATTGTTAAAAAGCGAGACATTACAATACTATATCTGCGTTCTGTGAAAATTTCTCTTGCTACATATTCATTTTACCTTAGAGGCAAAGATGGTGAGACTTCATCTGACATACTTTAGACATGTTGTCGGGAGAGGCCAGTCCCTAGAAAAGGACATCCTATTTGGTAGAGGAGGAGCAACAAGAGGAAGGAAGTGGACTGACAAAGTGCCTGCAACAATGGGCTCAAGCTCGGAATAGCTGGGAGGACGGCGCGGTACCAGGCAGTGTTTTGTTATGTTGTGCACAAGGTCAGTATAGGTTGGAACCGATTAGATGGCATCTAGTAACAACAATAAGGAATGCCTAATTAAGTTAAATGATTTCTGAGGCTATATAATATGAAACCTCAGCATTCAACTTTGTCAGACCATTTACCAATATCAAAAAATCACTAGTTTGTTTCCAAAGTACTCACTATATTCACACACACACAAACACACACACAGAGGAATCACTATAAAATGAAGGTTGGTCTAAGGTCCAGGGTTAAGTGTTTGAAATTGCTCACTAACAAATCTACAGAATTAAAAAAAAATTAGGTATCAATGATCAAGTCTAATAAAATATGATAAATGTGCCTTAATTATCCTTGTTTCCAGCAATACTTTTAAATTCTGGCTGCTAGGTCAATAAAAGTGTTTTAGATACAATTCTTTTATGAGTTATAAGTACTTCTTTTATATAAGCTAAAAGTTCTTGGTGACATTCTACCCCCCCCCCACCTCCGTCCCCTTTTAATAGCTTGGCATCAATCGTAAATTTTATAACAAAGTCATAATATATATATTCTTAATCATTTTATTGGGAACTCTTACAGTTCTTATCACAATCTATCCATCCATCCATTGTGTCAAGCACATTGTACATGTGTTGCCATCTTCAAAACATTTTCTTTCTACTTGAGCCCTTGGTATCAGCTCATTCTCCCCCCTCCTTCCCTGATTCCTTGATAATTTATAAATTAATACTATTTTCATGTCTTACAATGACCACCATCTCCCTTTACCCACTTTTCTGTTGTTTGCCCCCCTGGGGGGGGGCAGTATATGTCAATCATTGTGATCAGCTCTCCTTTTCTCCCCCACATTCCCCTTACCTGTCTTATTATATTTTAAAGTGGTATTTCAGAATGATGTTATATACCAGAGGTAGGGAATAAGGCATAGTTAAATCATTCAGACAGGGATAAAAAGCAAAAATCCATGAGACCAAAGAAAAGGAGATAAAAAATGGCCAAGTATAAATTAAAATATTGAGGGATATACTTTACCAAAAAAAAAAAAAAACCTGTACAAGGAACTACACAACACTACTACAAAAAAACCAAAAGCTACCTCCACAAATGGAAGACTATCACATGCCTGTGAATTAGATGACTAACCGCATATACTTGTGTATAAACTGAGTTATGCAGTTTTTGTGGTAAAATTATATGCCTCGGCTGATATTTGGGTTGGCTTATACTTGAGTGTGTTCGCTAATATAATAAAGATGTCAGTCCCACTCAAAGCACTATTTAAGTTTAATGCTGTCCCAATACATATACCAACATCTTTCTTCAAAGAATTGGATAAATTGACCACCAACTTCACATGGAGTAGAAAGAACCCCCAAATTAGCAGAGAACTCTTCAAGAAGGACAAAGTTGGAGGGCTTGTTTTACCAAATTTTAGCACCTATTATACAATCACAGTGGTCAAAGCAACGTAATACTGGTACAATGACTGGTACTCAGACCAATGGAAAAGAACAAAAAACCCAGAAATGAAATCGTCAGCATATAGACAACTGATCTTCAATAAGGTCCCCCCAAATGGATAACTATTTGCAGAAAAATGAAGCACGACCCTTACCTCTCTCCATGCACAAAAATAAATTCAAGATGGATCATAGAACTCGAGGTAAACCCCAAACTATTAGGGCCACCAATGAGGAAATTGGGACAAACATAAGGATTTGGGGACAGGGAATACATAGGCTATCAGAAATAGGGAAGGCCACAAACACAGAGAAAGTACAAATTGGCAAGTGGGATATACTGAAGATAAAATAGTTGTGTACATTGAATGACTTCACCAAGAGAGCCCACAGACTGGAAAAACATCGTTAGCAATAATACATCAGACAAAGGCCTTATTACTAAAATCTACAGTATTCTGCTAGCCTACAATAAGAAAAACAAATAGCCCATTGTGGAGGTGGGTAAAAACCCGAACAGACGTTTCAAGGGCAGAAATCTGAATGGGCAATAAACATATGAGAAAATGTTCCCAATCATCAGTTATAAGAGAAATGCAAACTAAAACAACTATGAAACATTATCTAACACCCTCAAAGATAGCGCAATTCAAAAAATCCGAAAGTCACAAGTGTTGAAGGGGCTGTGGTGAGATAGGAACTCTCATCCACTGCTGGTGATCGTGTAGGTATGCGCAGCCATTATGGAAATCAATTGGCAATACCTATAACAAATGGAAATCAAACTGCCATATGACCCAGCAATACCCTACAGGGGATGATAAACCCAGAAGAAGTAAGAAACAGACCATAACTAGACATTTGCATTCCAAAGTTCCTCACAGCGCAGTTCACAATCACAAAAAGTTGGAAATAACCTAAATTTTCACCAACAGACAAATAGATTTTTAAAAAAACCCTACAAATCCAGCAGCAGCTCTCCAGGAGCAAGGCTGGGCTTCCTATTCCCACCAGGACAGTGATGCCAAAAAAAAAAAAAAAAAGCCCTGGCATATACACACAATGGAGTACTATGCATCCCTAAAAAGCAATAATGAATATACTATGCATCCCTTAAAAAGCAGTGATGAAAGCATGAAGCTCATCATCTAATGGAAAGAGTTGGAGGAAATTATGCTAAGAGAAGTAAACCAAGTACAAAAAGAAAAGTATAACATGAGTCCACTGCGCTAAGCTTAAAAAGCACAACAGGTATAGGAGAAAAGCTACTAAATCCATAAAAAACCGGGGTGAGCTCTGGCAGGGGTCCGATCCAACCCAGAAACGCACGTGACAATCAACTAAAAAGGGGGGAAGGAGACAAGGATAATGGAAGAACACGGCACAAACCCACAGGGAGAGGATTGTTTATGTCTCCACAGAATAGGGAGAGAGGGGCCTCATCTCAGTGCACCAAGCCTTGAGGGCAACATACTGGCACAGAACAGCAAACTAACAGAGAGGACTGCAGGGTTGGTCCCAATCCCAGCTATACTGAGCCCCTCCTGAGAGGACTGCAGAGAAGATATAGCCTGGAGAGAGTGCCGACTCAGCCCAGACCACAAGGGAACAAGCTAAGAGAAAGAGAGAGTGGACCCCATCCGGACCCACCGAGCTTGAAAGACATTTCTGCTTGAGCAGTGAATGCAGACACAAAGAACCACAGGGCTGACCCCATGACAAGACATGGTGCCCCCTCTCACTGACCCACAGTGCTTCGGAGGACAGCAAGAGAGACACAGTGAAGAAACTGTGCCCTGTCTGACCCCCCACCAGGGTGAACACAAAGGGAGCACCACAGAGCAGCAAGGGAAGCAAAGCTGTGGTAGTTACATTATCTTGTGTCAACTTGTGGAGGGGTGGAGTCTAGCCTGTTCGGTCTTTGATAACCTCATTTGGAGATGGCTAAGGAGATAAATAGCTCACTGGAGGCTGGACACACAGATACTCCTTGGAAGACAGTCCTGTTGATAAGACATATGAAGCTATGTTATAGCCCTGGAGCTGAAGAAGCCATGTGGCAACCCCTACCAGCACTCAGAAACTTTTACCACCAGTGGATCCACAAGACTTTCTACACACCGGCCTGGGATCTTTCTGCATCCAGTGTCCTTGATTTTGTTGCATGAGTCTGAAGAGGAATTTAGACTGGTGTTGGACATATGGGCTAATATTGGGCTTATGAACTTGATCTGGAGCAAGGATATTTTCTTAAAAGACAATGTCTCGGGGCTGAGCCCCGGTGGCGTAGTGGTTGTGCGCGGGACTGTGGCCCACTGGGATGGAGGTTCGATTCCAGCTCCACGGAGCAAAGGCTGGGCCTCCTACTCCCACCACCTGAGGGCAATGATGCCCCCCGCCAAAAAAAAGACAATGTCTCTTTTACATAAAGCTCTTTCTTATACACGATTATCTATGGACTTGTTTCTCTAGTCAACTCTGAGTAACATAAAAACAAAGTAGCCCCTGAGGAATCATGAAAACAGACTTATGACTTGGAGGCATGGTTTGACATCTCATCAGACTTGATCGGAAAACATTCATAAGGGTTGGCAAACAGACTTGGAACTATGTATAGGCTTCCCCCCGCCCCCCACCTATCTATATAAAACAGGTAGGATTGTTTACATCCCCAGGAGAAAACAACAGGATCAACAGCTCTGGGGGACATGGAAGAGAAGGAGGTGGAGAGAAGGGAGGGGGCAGCCAACAAACCCAGGGACCAGGGAAAAAACAAGAGATCTGAAATTGATGGTGAGGAGGGTGAGGAGGGCATAGACTGTCTGGTGGGGCGTGATCAAGTGCAATGCAGCTTAGAGGAATTACTGAGAGCTAAATGAAGGTCTAACATGATAGTGGGGCAAGAGGAAAGTAAAAGGAAATATAGGAAAGAATTAGGAGGCAAAAGATGTTTATAGAAATCTAAATATAGGTATGTACATACGTAAATATATTAATAGATAATGATAGGGATATGGGTCTATGTACATATATTTATGTTATATAGTAAGGTAGCAGGTAGACACTGGGTCTCTACTCAAGTCAGTCCTCGACGCAAGAACACTTTGTTCTAATAACCTGGCATTCTGTGATGCTCACTTTTCCAGTATGATCGCTGTAAACAAAATAGATACGTAAGAAAATGTGAAGAAAGCTGACGGTGCCCAGTCTGGGGTCTTAAAGCTTGAAGTTAAACAAGTGCCCATCTTACAGGGAAGCAACAAAGTCCACATAAAAGAAGCACACCAGGCTGTGTGATCACAAGGTATTGAAAGGATCAGATAACAGAAGACCCCAAACAATCACATCGATTTGAACAAGTGGGGTCTGAGTGGAGACTCAAAGTCCATCTGTAGATAAAAGGATATCCCCTGACAGAAAGGTCACATGGAAGAGACAAGTCAGCCAGGGAGCAGTATAGCATCAACAAAACACACATTCCTATAGTTCTGTAATGCTTCCTTCCCCACTATCATGACCTCGGTTCTAACTTACAAACCTGGCAAGACTGGAGCATGTACACTTGTACAGAAAAGACCTCTTGTCACACAGAATCCAGGCCCAATAAACCCCTCAGGATTAGCAATGGGAGTTGTGACACATGAGGGGAGAGGGAGGGGGAGGAAGGGAGAAAGAGGGAACCGAAGACAATGATCAACATTTAATCCCTCCTCCTATCCCCTGGAGGACAACAAAAGAAATGTGAGTGAAAGGAGACAGTGAACGAAGTAAGATATGAAATTAATATTAATAATTTAAAATTTATCAAGGGGTCACAAATGTAGGAGGGTGGAGGAAAAAGAGCAGTTGATACCAAGGGTTCAAGTAGTAAGAAAGTGTTCTGAAAATGATAGCAACGTGTACAGATGTGCTGGATACAATTGATGTATGGATTGTTATAAGAACTGTAAGAGCCCCCCCAATTAAATGATTTATTTAAAAAATGTAACTGAGAAAACTTATGATCCCAACAATTTAAAAATTACACATGCTGTCATATATGTAAAAGAATGCATACACTGGTATATGAATCATTAAAGACCAGAAAGCTACAGTCAATACTTTTAGCAATTACCTCTTTGTTGGGATATAAAGTGATCACTTTTTAAAAATTTGTATTTTCAGGGGCTGAGCCCCGGTGGCGTAGTGGTTGTGCGCGGGACTGCGGCCCACTGGGATGGAGGTTCAATTCCAGCTCCCAGGAGCAAAGGCTGGGCCTCCTACTCCCACCACCTGAGGGCAGTGATGCCTAAAAAAAATAAAAAAAAAAAATTTGTATTTTCAGGGCTGAGCCCCGGTGGCGTAGTGGTTGTGCGCGGGACTGCGGCCCACTGGGACAGAGGTTCAATTCCAGCAGTGGGGCTGGGCCTCCTATTCCCACCACCAGAGAGCAGTGATGCCTCGCCCCCCCAAAAAATTTTGTATTTTCAAATTACTCTATTAACAAATGATTATTTGGGTAATTTTTTTTCTTTAACCAACATGCAACATGTTTGCCCAAATGGTAGGAAGTGAAGACTTTCAACTTTACTCTCAATATGAGAAAATATAAATGAAAACACAATACTACTAACTTCATACTCAGTCTTGGCAAAATTAAACAGATGGCTAAAACTAAATGTTGGTCTTTGAGATTGAAGAAAATGGGAACCCTAAACCACTGTTATTGGGAGCATTAACTGGACAACTATTTTGAAAAACAATCTGGCACTATTTGGTGAAATTAAGTATATACTTGGGGTGTATGGCCACAGGTTAGTAATTCCTTTCCTGAGTACGTACTACAGAGAAACCTTTGTATAATGAAGAATATTTTTGATGCTACTGACAGCACTATTTGCAGCAGTTTTTTTCTTTTCCTTTTTATATATCATTTTATTGGGGGCTCTTACAGATCTTAAAACAATTCACACATCAATTATATCAAGCACACTTGTATACATGTTGCCATTATCATTTTCAACACATTTTCTTTCTACTTGAGCCCATGATATACAACAGAATGAAATACTGTCCTGTTTCAATCCTATACACATACATTAATATTTTTTTTTTTTTTTTTTAAATTCATTTTATTGGGGACTCATCATATTGTATACATACATACATACATACATATGTTGTGTCAGTAGTTACATCTTTTC
>PVJH01038676.1:0-16983 GCA_004026705.1 Nesogale talazaci | reverse complement strand
TATATATTCATATGTGCATGTGTGTGTGGGTGTGTGTGTGTATCCCAATGAAGTTTGGGTTTGTCATGTCAAAAAAAAGAAAGAAAAGAAAGACACAATCCATGCTACACACAGTCCATCTCACTGAAACAGTGACAGTATTCCATCAACACCCTTATATGTGTGGCTCTTTTTAATTTTTGAGTTACCGTTCTTTTTTCTTTGTTCCCCTTTTCCAACCCCCCTTCCCTCCTCCCTCTCTCCCTCCTCACCTTCATATCCCTTCCCTCTCCCCCTGCACCTCTTCCCCCGTCCTCATTGCCACAATCTGTACAGTCTTACCCTTTGATGTGAAAGCCACTCTTATTTTTCCCTTGATAATAATGATATCATAAAAGATTGATCTCTGTGAGACTGGTTAACTCTGCTGAGCATACTGTCCTCCAGTGCTGTCCATGTCATGAGGTGTTTGACAGGATCGTCATGCTGGTTTTGAGAGTGCAAAGGATCCCATTGTAGGGATGCACCAGTGCTTGTTTGTTCATTCCTCTACCGGCAGAGTTTGTTATTGTTTCCATTTTTTTTCTGTTATTGAAATTGCTGCAATATGCATAGGTGTGCTCTGTCTCTTCGTGTTTTGTTCTTTTTTTTTTCTTTAAGGTGTGTACCAAGTAGAGAGATTGCAAGATCCTAAAGTATTTGCATTTGCACTTGGTGAAGAAACCACCATATTGTTTTCCAAAGTAGTTGGACCATTCTGCAATCTCACCAGCAAGGTAGGAGCATTCCAGTCCTTCCGCATCCTCCACGTCATTTATTATATTTTTTAAAAATTGCTGAGAGTGTCAGCAGGAGGTGGTATTTCCCTGATGCTATAATTTGCATTTCTCTTAGGAACCCATGCTCTTGAGGAATTACTCATGGGAAGACCTGCTCCAGGCAAGAACATCAGGGCTTGGAACAAGGAGAATCAGGTCCGGAGTCTGGGCTACGTCATTTCCTATAGACGGCTGGAACTGAACGACCATAAGAGGGGAACTTTCAGGGACAGAAATTCATTTTCTCACAGCTGGCTGTTACCTGGCTGCCAGGTGCCACGGGTCCGTTCTGACTCCCAGAGAAGGCCCCTAGTAGAACTAGGATGGGATCTTCAGGGAAACGTGTCAACAAGCCTTTTCCAGGAGCCTTGGGTGGGTTCAAACCACTCACCTACATGGTTGGCAGCTGAGCGCTTAACCACTGCACCACCAGCCATCCATGTGGAAACCACCAACCACTCCAAGGGAGAAAAAAATGAGACTTTCTATACCCTTAAAGAGTTACTGTATAGGGGTGGCTGGGTGGGGGGTAAGAAAAAAAAAAGAGTGACCATCTCAGAAACCCACAGGGACAGTCCTGCTCTGTCCTATGGGGTCACTGTGAGTCAGTATGGCCTTGATATCAGTGCTTGAGTGTTTTCATTTGGGGGCGGGGGTCCAGGTTATGAGGGCGATGTTCGAGAGGCAGTTAGAGGAATCTGCCGTCTCCCTCCCTATGTCATGGATCTCACAGTTGAAACCACCCCTCTCCTTGACCCTCAGCTTATGTCATATTTTGGCTTGACTTCGGTCCCAGGCCAAGACCTGGCTTCAGCAGCCACAGTTTGGGAGCAGTGAAAGCTGAGCTCAGGACACTGTGTGGTGTGCGGGTGCTAGGGGGCGGTTGCTTAATTGAAGGGTTAAAGGAAAAGGACGTCAGACAAAACTCACCTCTGCCATGGCAGGATGAGGAGAGAGGCTGGGTGTATTCTCTGGCAGGTTTGTATCATTTCGGTCATGCAGTGAGCTTACATCACAGGAAGGGACATGCTAGGGACCCACATGAAACTGGAAGGAAATGTGCTGGGGATATAGATGTGACAGGAAGGGGAGGTGGGACATATGTGATGGGAAGGGGAGGGGCTAGGAACATACATGTGATATGAAGGGGAGGGGCTAGGGGCATACATGTCACAGGAAGGCACAGATGTAACGAGGTAGGTGGGTTCTAGAGTTAAGATAGCTCCTCACCATGGTCCCCTTTGAGCTGACCTGATTTGAGGCAAAAAGACCCCAGGCCAGCTCACCTGATATCCTTCTGCCTTAAATCTCTGAGAAACGGCCTATCAGAATACTTCCAACTTCCCCACAGTAACAGCTAAGATCCTGTATGATGGGACGGCAAAATCGTGTAATGTGATTGGACGGCTGGCTCAGCCAGCTACACCTCATTTACATAGCCAATTGTTTTTCATGCTGAAAACCCATGACCATATAAGGAAATGTTTGAAACCCGGGACGTATGATCTGATAGGTCAATGAAACCTATCTAGGTCTTGCAAAAGCTGCATTAAAGTCAGATCTGCGCCTGGAGCCTGGTCTCCAGAGCCTCTGTCTCCCTCACTTCCCCACGTGCTTAGGGTGGGTTGGTCTGATCCCTCTTGATGGCTGATAATCTTCAAGCAGCTACCCTTCAAGCTTATGGCAGCGACCTTGCACTTGCACCTCAAAGTTGGCATCATTACGGGGGGACATTGTGGGGAATAACATCTCCTTAGGAGAAGGTGACAGGGATGCACCCCCAGCTCCAAGGCATGCAGGCCTCCCTCCGCCAGAATCTGCCTCCCAGACTCGGACAGGTGAGCGTGGGGCATTTGTCCACGGGCACTCTCTGCCCGGGTTCTCAGTTTCCCACAGGGTGGGAGGATTCTCAGAGCAGGCTGACCTTTCCCGCTTGGATCAGAGCGGCGGACACGCTCCCACCCAGCGCAGCCCGGTGATGCCAGAACAGGGAGGGGACAGACAGACGGTTCCTGCAGAGGGTGGAGACAAATGAACGTCCGAGCATTTCCTGCAAGGTGATGTAAGCGGTGAAGGCTGGGCGGTGGCAGACATAAGCTCCTTGCTTGACGAGCTGTGAAGACATTGTGCAAAACCAAGCAATCCATGGTGGAGCTGTTGTCATCGTAAGTCGGGCGAAAGCACAAGAGCAGGCAAGGAGACAGACGATAGCTGAGAGAGAGAGAGAGAGAGAGAGAGAGAGAATGCCATGGACATGGGCTTCATATCACTTGCTTCGAGCCAGCGAAGGTCTCACTGCCTGCCAGCATTCCATTGCTACTCACAGTGACAGCCGCCAGGGTGGGTCTGCTGTCATGGATTTCCCGAGACTGAACCTCTTTCATGGCAGCAGATGGACTCCTCTTTCTCCCAGGGAGCTGCTGGCTGTCCTAATGGTTGACTGCTTAACCCGCTGCTGCATCACCATGGCTCCTTGCACACGGAAGGCAAACAGACAGGTCGAACCCAGCGCCGACACATTGGATCCCCCTGTGGTGTTTCCGAGGCTGAAAATCATTGCAGGGACAGATAGCCTCCTCTTCTTCCCCAGGGGCAGCTGGTGGATTTGAACAGCCGGCTTTGCAGTCAGCAGTTCAACACTTACCGAACAGTGGTACCAGGGCTCCTTTGTAGACTTCGCAAAACCCCAGAAGGCTCCTCATGACCCTAGAGGGCAGGGGAGAACTGTCCCTGTGGGTTTCCGAGACTGTCATTTTTTTTAAAAAGCTGGGATTCGATACCTAGACCAATCCATAGTTCAATCACGTCATGGAGACTTATGCAACGGTCCCACCATTCTTTGTCTCCATGCACTCCTTCACATCATCTCCTTTTTCACTCCTCACTCCCCACCCCAGTGGCCTCCTGTGGGGGAAGACCAGCCCGCCACAACAAGTGATGGGTTCAGGAAGTGCAATTGTACCGTAAGACATATAAAGATGATAGCTAAGTCATAGAGTATAGGGAGAGATGGGAAAGCGAGAGTGAAATACAGAAGTCAGACACATTTCATGCTAGCATGCTTCTCTCCTGGATGGCCATGATCTCAACAGCCAGGTCTGTGCACAGTGAGGGTAGACAGGCCAAGGAGAACAGATTTTATTACTAATCCAGGCGTATATATCTTATATACCTGATTACAAGTACAGGAAGGGGTTGTACTATAGGTAATAGGGTAATGAAAGGGGGACAATCTAGGGGTCTGTGGCGGTCATGTACTCATGTGTCAATTTCATGATTGGGAGTCTATGAGTAGCCAATGAGGTCTCTGTGTGGGCATGGCTTCCTCCTGAGGATTCTGGGAAGTCTCGCAGTATTTCCCAGTTGGAGGACAAAGACTGGACTGTCTCCAAGATGATGAACTACTGACAAGATGACAGCATGCTGATTGATCCTGATTCCTGGAGAATGGAGACGCTGGAGAAGAGGCCACATGGGTTTGCCCTGACGGAGCCAGACCTCTGGGGCTGGAGAAGTCATGTGGAGACTCCTGCCAGTGCTGAGATGCTCAGGAGGCCATGGGGTGACCTCTGCAAGCACTGAGATGCCTCTAGTGCCACCGGACACACAAGACTCTGCACCCACTCGCCTGTGATCGTCCTGGTGTCATCGCACGTGCTTCATAAGTCAGAAGGAGACTGTATAGACAGGTATCAGACATGGGACCTTGGACTGGACTGGGCTGGGATGCTTTCTCAATGTTCCAGTCCATTGATGAATTTGGTTCTCTAGTCTACCCGGACGAACACGGGGTATGCCCTCAACAGGAAGGGGAAGGATTGGGGTGGGGGTCACAGATGTGACAAGAGGGGCAGATTTTAGATTCATGATGGCGGTCTCACCTTCCCTTGAGCTGAAGATTCGATTTAGCTTAAGTTTTCAAGGGAAGTAACCCATTGTCCCAAACAGCAGGGTGTGAGTAGTCTGATGGCTGAATGCCTTCAGTGTGGGATGAATATAGACTTTTCCACAAATATAAAGTATTAACCAAATATTAGACGCTCCCAGCGTTCAGTGGGAGGTCAGATGCTGAGAGATATTCTCCAGCCTGCCAGACTGCCGACTTCAGGGCTCACTCCCTGCTGTTATATTACAATAGAGGACCTCTCCCTGAAGCCTGCTAACCACCAGTCTGGTCCCCGTCAGTGACCTACTGTTAGTGGTCTCTGTGAAGAGCCAGAGAACAAGTCAAATCTGTTCTGTGAGATCCAAAGTTCAGCTGCCTATCTTATCACATATTTCCCTATCCTTTCACTTCCTATAACGTGTATGTCCCAGAAACATTCCCCTCATTGCCGTATGACCTATAGTACAACCTTTTCCTGTGACATATGTGCTTACCTGTAATCAGGGGGCCTGCATGTCCCCAAAAGGCTTGGTCAGAATAAAGGAGCGCGCTCTCTCTCTCTCTCTCTCCCCTACCTCTCCTCCCCCAACTCCTCTCGCTCTCCTCCCTGTTCCCTTTCCCCATGTCACCTCTTCCTCCTGTCCACGCTCTCTCTTTCCACATGGACCACCAGGTAGGGCTGGCTGAGGTGAGCAAGCTACCATGAAATGTGTCTGACCCCATTATTTCTATCTCTCATATTTCTATGGCTTTACTATAAGCTTTAATTATTATCGCTGCACTATTATGCCTAATCGGACCATGATAATGTATGTGTTAGGGGCTGGTCCTCTGACATTTCAGGGAGAATATCTCTAAACATCTGACCTCCCCCAACCCCCATGTGCTGGCAAACAGTCCCTAATGTTAGGGAGACAATGCTGGGCAAGAGTCTTTACGTATCCTACACCCTCCCCACCCCCACCCCTTATTCTACTTGCCGTCCCTGTAGGTCCATTGATGCTGGGTTCCACAGACCGAACAATGGAAAAGCAGCTAACACAACTTCACGAGGGTGACCTCCAATGACATAACACCCCTGAGATGCACGCTGCCCTGAACGAACAAAACCCACACAACACACCACACATCACAAACTCCAAGAACTCTGGGGACCCAGATCAGGTCCAGCCTGCGTCTTTGAGGAGATCCACTGACAATGTTGTAGCGCTTGCCGGGAGTAAAGACGTCGTCTTTCTCAGATGCAACGACGCTTGATCAGCACCTCAACACAGAACCACTGTACCGCCACCGGGCCTCTGTGGTGGTAGTTACCTCATCTCCGGTCTACTTGGCAAAGGGTGGAGTCTAGCCTGTCAATCAGGCTGTCCTAGCCAATGAGACCTCAGTGTGGGCATGGCCTTCTCCTGAGAATTCTGGAACCTTCTCTCTTCCTCCCTGGAGGTGGGACACACACACACACACACACACACACACACTCTGCTTCACATTCCTGATGGCAAGACACACAGAGCTACGCTAAAGCCCTGGGATGGGGGGAGCCATATGGAGACCCATGCCAGCACTGAAAGGTTTCCACTGATATTGACACTGGATCCATAAGACTTTCCATCCACCGGCCTGTGATCTTCCTGCACTCAGCATCATTGCATTGCATAAGAGGAATTTATAGACTGGTATCAGACATGTAGGCCAACATGAGACTTGTAGACTTGAGCTGGACTGGGCTGGGATGTTTTCTTCATATACAGTGACCATATTTTTTCAGACCATAAAGCGCACCTGGCCATAAGGCACACCCGGTTTTTAGAGCAGGAAAACAAGAAACCAAATAGTACCAGTAAATTAAGATATTCTGGGGAGCCACATCTTTGGACCAGAACAGAAGAAGCATCCTCCTTTCTGCGCACACACACACGCTTTTTTTTTTTTTTTTAAGTTTACTTCTTTTTTTTGGGGGGGGGGGGCCTCACTGCCCTCTGGTGGTCGTGGAAGTTACCCAGCGCTGCTCCTAAGAGCCGCCACTGGATTTGAACCAGCAAGCCCACAGGCCACAGTCCCGCATTCAACCACTTATGCCACCTGGCCTCGGCCATACACACATTTTTTGAGGGGGAGGGGGAAAAGTGCGTCTTCTGCTCCAAAAAATACAGTAGTCTTTGATGTAATGTCTCTATTATATACACATCAGTGTCTAAATTTGTTTCTCTAGTTAACCCGGACAAACACAGGCTCCTTGCAAGAAAAGGAGTGCTTGATGGGAAAAGAAGAATCAAGAACTAGAGGAGGCAATTAGCAGAAGCAAGAAAACGTTCACGTGCCCAGGAGACACTCAGACTCGTTGGTGATCAGAGACAGAAGTTGCAAAGAGACAGCACTTGATAACAGGGCATTGGGCCACGTCAGAAGGGCGGGCAGTGGTAAATGCTGGCACCGAAGGGAGGCTCTGCACCAGCTCATGTCGTTCTGTGGTGAGTCCTGAGCCTGCAGTCCCTGAGACAGAAATGACATGATTTCATCAAACTGACTGTCCCCACGCCCTATGACTCAGTCCTCTTTCCCCTGACCCGACACCCCAAAGAAATGCGTACACACCCAGACAGGGACACGTACAGGGATGTGTCGTGCTCTGTGTGGCCTTGGAGACCTGGAGGCTACCGCGTGTCCATCGGGAGGGGAGGGGTGGGGCCAAGGCAGCCGACGCCCACCATGGAGTTGCTGTGCCAGTCTGTGGCCTCCACCGAGCTGTTTGAACACGTAGCGACATGGATGGGCCGTCAAACCATAGGTCTCTGTCACCTGGAGTGGCTGAGGAAGAAGGAGGGTCGGGAGTCAAAAGGGGAAACGCCCCACAGCCATGACCACATGCCTGCTGTCCCATGGACCTGGAAGAACTGGAAGGTGCCCAGCTACCATGACTGGATGTGTGGGTCTGAGAATCTGTAGAAGACTCTCAGGTGAGAAGGAATGAAACAGAATTCCGAATTCTTGATGGAATCCAGACTTCCTGGATTCATCAAGGCTGTTTTTCATGCAACAAAAGCAGTTTCTGTCAGTATAGTCCAACTGCCCCTATGCGTTTCTGAGACCTTGTGGCAGCCACATACTCTGGCGCCAATTTGATGGGTGGAGTCTAGCCTGCCAATCTGGAGATAGCCAATGAGACCTCTGTGTGGGCGTGGCTTTCTCCTGAGAACTCTGGGAAATTTCGCGACATTTCCCCCTGTAGATGGGAGACCATGAAGTCAGTCCTTGGGAGACATTGCAGCTGGCAAGACAGAAGGCTGACTCCCTGCAAAGCATCTTGGAGGAGAAGCCATGTGGATTTACCCTGATGGAACCAGAGCTCAGAAGCGAGAAAAGTCACACGGAGGCCCCTGCCAGTGCTGAGATACTTCTGTGGCCACTGGATACACAAGACTGCACCCACGGACCTGTGATTGTCCTGGTATCATTGCATGTGCTTCGTGAGTTGGAAGGAATCTTTATCGACTGGTATCGGATGTATGGATTAATATCGGACTTATTAACTTGGACTGGACTGGGTTGGAATGTTTTCTCAATGTTCCATTTCTCTCCCTTATATACCTATGCGTGCTTATGAATTTGTTTTTTCTAGTCTACCTGGACTCACACAGATGGTAACTCTGTATGGGAGTTGAAAGTCCCAGCTTTCTCCCAAGGAGTAGATGGTTTCTGAACTCACTATGCCACCAGGGCTTCTGAGCGCGCACACACAGACACAGACACACACACACACGATATATACTGAGTGGTCTCACATGAAATAAGCAAATGTGCAGAAACCAAAAATAATTGGCAATCAGGAAAGGGTTGGAGGCAGGGCAGCTTTGCTGGGGGGAAGGTTAAGCTGACGTTCGCGCTGGTTGGATCCGCTGTGGGGAAAGTCGTGCACCTTGAAGAATGTCCCCAAGGTCACCGAATCATCCATGCAGTCGTTGTTGAGTTAGCACATGTGGTGTGGCATACCTTGTCACCAGAGAAACCGATCCAAGGCGACTTACATCAGAGAGCAATTGTAGATTGAGAAAACACCCTAGCCTGGTCCGAATCAAGTCCATGAGTCTGATATTAGCCCATATGCGTGATACAAGTTTATAAATTCCTCTTCAGACACAACACATATAATGATGCAGAATGCAGGAAGATCACAATCCTGTGGGTGGAGTCTAGTGGATCCAGAGGTGGTGGAAGCACCCCAGCGCTGACCTGCGTCTCCACGTGACTCCTTCTGCTCCAGCGTTCTGGCTCCATGTGACTCGTCAACAGGAATGTGAAGCAGACAGAGTGTGCGTCCCACCTCCAGGATGGAAGACAAAAGCTCCCAGAATCCTCAGAAGGCCATGTCCACACAGAGGCCTCATTGGCTAGGAAACTTGATGGACAGGTGAGACTCCAGCCTTCGCTCAAGTTGACAGGAGATGATGTCACTGTCACACCCACGTATATAATATTACACAACCACACACACAGACACAGGAGCCTTGGTGGTGTGGTCGCAACACATCAGGCGGCTCACCTGGAGGTCAGCAGTTCAAATTCACCAGTGGCTCCAAGAGGGAAAGCTGAGGATTTCTCCTCTTGTCCAGAGAGAGCTGGAGTCTCTGAATCCCACACAGGCAGTGAGTTTCGCCTTGTCTTTGAAGGTCGCGATCAGTCGGCATCGACTTGGCGGTGGTGTGTTTGAGATTGTGCGTCTGGATGGACACACAGAAGAACAAAGACTTGACTATTCAAATGGCCTCCCTCCCCTGTCAACACTTAGGGTGATCCGTTTGTTTTTTTTAAAAAATCATTTTATTGGGGGCTCCTACAACTCTTATCAGAATCCATCCATCCATCCACCCAACATTTGCACATCTGTTGCCCTCACCATGCTCAAAACATTTTCTTTCTACTTAAGCCCTTGGTATTTTTCCCCTCCCTCCTCCCTCATGAGCCCTTGAAAATTTAGAAACTATTTTGTCATATCTAACACTGTCCATTGTCTCCCTTCACCCACTTCCCTGTTGCCTGTACCTCAGGGAGGTTATATGTAGACCCTTATCATCGGTTCCCCCTTTTTACCCGACCTTTCCTCAATGATGTGTTTCTTAAAAAATGAAAACAAAGGGGGAACCAATTTGTTGAGGTTGCTCCATAAGGGTGAAAAAGTGAGAGGGTGTGGCTTGCAAACCAGGTCCCTCCTCCACCCAGTGGCCCAGCTCGTTCTTGGGGGAGTTGAATCTCCTGGCTGGAGACCAAGGTCAGGGAGTGGCTCCAATATAGGCGGTGGGAGGGAGGGGCCCCCTCTTGCATTCCGCACGCCAGATAGGCATCTGTCCAGTGATGACTGCAGGCAGGCCTGCTTTGGGAAGAATCCTTATTGAAGAGGAGGAGGAGGAGGAGGAGGAAGAGGGGGGCAACAGTTTCTGGAACCCCTGCCAATCACCGTGCTGCACTCTATCTTCCCAGGTGGGGTTGGGGGGTGGGGAGGGGGTTGGCTCAGCTCTGTTGCTGGCGAGTGACTGGGGGTTGAATCAAGGGAGCCAGATTCTGAGGCTCTGCCCACAACCACGGAGCTCCAGCCGGCAAAAAACACACAGGGCAGAGTTCAGGTGATGGGGGGTTAACGTGAGAGAAAAGGCCATGAGAGGTCAGAAGAAATTCAAAGCAGACAGACTGAGAGACAGATTCAGATTGGAAGGGAGACAAACTCAGAGAGCTGTCTTGGGAGAGGTTTAAAAAGAGATCCAAACTGAAGCATACTACAAAGAGACTAAGAGAGCAAAAGGAACTAGGATGGATGGATGGATAGATGGATGGATGGATGGATGGATGAAAAGATATATAGACTAGCAGATGGATGGACAAATATATATGGATCTAACAAAGTGGGCTGTGTCAATTTGAGAGGATTCAGAGTGAAGGGATGGGGTCTGGCCTGTCAATCGGGTCATAGCCAATGAGGCTCTGTGTGGGCATGGCCTTCTCCTGAGAATTCTGTGAGCTCTAGTATTCCTCCTTGGAGGCAGGCACTTCTAGTCTTAGAGGTCCCTGAGTTCATTTTGGGAGTATCTAACATCAGTGCTGGAGGTAGGTGAAGGGGAGGTACTGTCCTCTGGAGCCAGAAAAGTCACGTGGAGACCCCTGCCAGCACTGAGGTGTGTATACCACCACTGGATCCACAAGACTTCCCACCCACTGGTCTGTGATCTTCCTGCATGTGTTTCATGAGTCTGAAGAGGACTTTATAGATTGGTATTGGACAAATGGGCTAGTATAGGACTTATGGAATTGATCTGAGCTGGGATGTTTTCTCAATATTCACCTGCTTTTGTATATAAACTTTTTTTTTTTGCATCACTGCCCTGTTGGGAGTAGGAAAATCTTTTTTTTTTTTTTTTCAGGCATCACTGCCCTCTGGTGGTGGGAGTAGGAGGCCCAGCCTTTGCTCCTGTGGAGCTGGAATCGAACCTCCATCCCAGTGGGCCGCAGTCCCCGTGCACAACCACTATACCACCGGGGCTCAGCCCGAAAACCTCTTTCTTAAACACAGATGAGTATCCATGAATTTGCTTCTTTAGTCAACCAGACTATCACTATGAGCAGGGATTGACTTAAGAGTGAGTGAGTTTGGTTGGTTGGGGGAGAGGGGGAGAGGCGAGATCAAAGAGCTTCCAGCCCATCCCTCTTCTCCTCCTCCAGGAGAAACTGCAAAACTCAGCCAGCCACTGCTTTGCATCCCTGGGTTGCACCTACCTCTACAGGACCTCTTTTTGAGAACTTGGGGAACATCCTTGTCCACACTTCTTCCCTGTCACACCCCACCACCTCTCTCTTGCTTCCTTTTTTTTTTCCTGACTCCACAAGGTGGCAGTGCTGCATCATGGGCCGGGAGATTAAATCTCAGCTTTACTATATCTTGGGACATTTGCAGTTCGCCTTAAGACATGCATATTCAGTAGTTATATGCATATTCAGTACATACAAGGTGGGTGGTATCTACACTAAGGTCCCTGAGCTCACAGGTGAAGAAAACTCATATTTGCAATGGGGGAAGGGGGTGGGGGTGGGGGGGCTGGGTGTCATCGCAGCAGGAAGAGGAGCAAAGGATCCTGTTTCTAGAGGGCCATAGAATCCACCATGTGCTCACAGCAGAGCTGTTTAAGGGGAGAATCTGTGGGAACAGTATTTAAAGCAGGATCATGTACCTGGGTTTACCAAAGTGGGAGGCTTTCCTACCATGGAATACTAGGTTTCAAGATTCCCTGTCCTAAGTTGGGTTTCACATGCCTATGGGATAGTCGCACACCCCATGGGATAGGCGATCCAGTCCTGCCGGCTCTGGGAGTTAGGACTGACTCAGCGCTTTGATTTTGTGCTTGAGTCCGTTTCACCAGCCTGGAAACAAGACCTGGATGTTCACCAGCACGCGGAGGGATCATGAAACACAAGCCTGAGCTGTCCACACGACAGGATGTGGCTACTCAGGAATGAACGGAAGTCACACCCACTGCCCAGGTGGACCACTGGCCCAAGGGAGGGAAGACGGAATGGCTTTGGTAAGAAACCAGCAGAGAGAGGACAAACAGTGGTCCAGGAAGGCGGACCACAGGATGTGACGACCTAGGAAGGTACGGAGACACAGGACGGGTCCTAGGGATGAGGGGGGAAGAGCACCAGAGAAAAGCTGACAACACAAAAGACGAGAAGCAGGCAGTGTGTACCACAAGGGGATGGGCGCAAGGCCCTGGAAAGGCACTTCGAAGGGGAGATGGCCCAGTGCCTGTAGGTCAAGGGTGTTGGCATTCAAACCCACTAGCCACTCTCCTGAAAACGGATGCTAATGTCTGCTCCTGTCTGCCTCTGAAACCCCATGAGGCGGCTGCACTCCTGTCACAGACCCTGTGAGGCCTTCCTGGTGCAGGTCTCATGTGCTTCCTCTCTGGTCTCTCCACCTCTCAGGTTCTCTCCTCTCCACCACAGGCTGACTGTGGGGGTCCCCTGGGCTGCAATGGGTCCCTGCAGGGCCTTGGGTCTTTGGACAAGTGCCATGTGGCCATTACAGCAAGTCAGGCATTACATCAACCACTCTAAGAACAGACTGGGTACCGCAAACCATTAGGTCAACTGCAAGGATGGGGGACCTGTGAACCAGAATCTTGCATAAGGAAATGTGGGGACAAGACTCCGAAGTCCCAGTCCTTCCTCCCTCAAGTTCAGCCCTGGCCCAATACAGCACCCTGTAGTGGCTACTGACCCAGAGGGGCTCTGGAATGGACTTCTCCCCAGCTTTCTCTTTCCCAAAGATTTGCCAAGCATTAGAAGCTGCAATCAGACACCAATGTCCACCTCACCATGGAGGGGCTTACTCCCTGCTAAGGGTAGCACATTCCATTCCACAAAGTTCAGAACAAGCCTCCAGCTCAGTCATTAGGCTCCACGTTGACTAGGGTCCACCCATCTGGTCACATGTACCCAATCCCTCTTCCTATCCTATTGCATATGCACTGAGGCCATTCCCCTCCCATTACTGTAGCCTCTTTGCTATGAAAGCCCAAGTACATATACTTTGGTTAGGAGTCTCCTGGTCTCCGAATTGCCACGTGGACCATCAAGCGGGATTGATTGAGGTAAGCCTTCATAATGTGCGATTCCGTCATTCACTCCCCTATTCTGATCTTCACCATCACTGCTGTAGAACTGTGCTAGCCAGGCCTGTGACCTGTGAGGTTAGGGGCTGGCTCCCCTGACAGATGAACGGACCAGTGTTGATCCCAGTTTGGAGACTTGCCGGGTCTTGCACCAATAGGGTCATCGGTCGTTTCCCAACGTCTTTGACCCACAAGCCCTGGTGTAGAGGACTCTCATCAGTAGATGTAAAGCACCAGCCTCTCTTCAGGGGAGGAGAGACTGGAAACTCAACGGGGCTGATCTATGAATTGAGATCAACTTGAAGACCTTTGAGTTTTGCTTCCTGGCTCCCCATTCAGAAATAGTCTGAGAACAGACTGCCTGCTCTGAACACACGATTAGTCAGTCTTAAGACACCTACAGGGATCACCACAATGACTCAATGGCACCCAGTTCAAACCCAAAAAACCTTATGGGGGCGGATATAACAGACCACCATGTATTAAACATGCCACAGACACAGCCAAGGGGCTTAGGCACAAACTTTTATTATACAAAAAGGTGAACAAGGAAGGGCCAACACGAAAGGCACTGAGGTTCATGTCCCCATGGGGGACATTGTGTTGGCACAGTTAACAGCAGGGACTAAAGTGCTTAAGGTGCTACAGTTTAATGACGAAGACCCCCATGAGTGGCTCCATTGGCCTAAAGGGCAGAGCCACACCAGCCAGAGTGAATCACCCTTATCCCACCTCTCAAAAGGTTTGCTGCCCTCAAGAGACCTTTCAGATTAGGGCTGAGGTCCTAAGTAAGGACGACCAGGGTGCGTGCCCAACCCTTTAGTTGTGTATACTGCTCTTTCACAGGCATGCCATCAGCAGGGCAGGCGCTGGGCAGCTCGTGGATGGGTGGGGTTTAATTGGGGCTCTGGGGTGGCTCCTCCCCATTGGCCAAAGGCTGGAACTGCTCCTGAGATGTCCTTTGGGCAGACTGGCCTCGGCTGAGCCTGAGGTACCTTTCCAGGAGCACGCGGGTGGGTTGCTTCTCCACCTGTTCCCAAGGAAGCCCGTGACTGAACAGCCAGCCCAGGAGCTCCCTGCGAGTGGGCCGGGGCCCCAGCAGCCCTTGGTGGCTGTGGGGCTGGCCCCTGGGCACCAGCACGTCCACGTCCACACAGGTCTGGAGCGCTTCCATCGCCTTCATCACCGTCTGGCCTTTAGCTGCCAGCATGGCCAGCAGTGGAGGCCGCAGCTCCTCAGGGCCCATGGTCAGCAGAAGCCGCTGCAGCTCCAGGGTGAGGGCCACGTCCTCGGGGTACGGAGCGGAGGCCGGGTCCTGGTAGATCCAGTTGAGCATGCCCAGCTCCCGCAGCAGCTGTGTGGCGCCCTCCAGCGTGGCCCAGGGCTGGAGGATTAACTCACTGGCTCGGAAGTCAGTGATAGCTGGCCAGCGCTGGCGCCAGGCTCTCAGCAGCCAGGTGAGCAGGGGCTGGCAGTTGCCCTGCAGAGTCCGCCGGTAATAGTTAAATAGGCCGTCACTGGTCAGGTTCCCCAGGGTGGCCAGCTCTGCTGAGGTCAGGGACAGGACCTGGCCCCCCTGGTCGTACACCCGCAAGATCCAGGTGAGCATGGGCTCCTGTCTGTCTGGGTCTGAGTGCTGCCGGAAGCGTCGGGCCATGTCCATGAGGTCACCGAAGGCATAGCTCTGGTTGCCCCGACCCAGATAGGCGGGCACCAGCATGTTGTCAGCCATGACCGCCGGGTCTGCTGGGGAAGGACACAGGTTTTGGATCAGGTGGGGCCCAAAGGATTCCTCCCCTAGGCAGCCTGTCCAGAGCCGTGGCCCCTCAGACCCCCAGGTGTCAAAGGTCCTGGGGGGCACAGTGTCCTCAGGGTCAGTCGGAGCCCAGTGCTGGGCATCACGGGGGCCAGGCGCAGCTGCTGCAGGACCCAGATCTACTCCACTGCCTCCTCTCCCTGTCACCCCATCCGTCAGCAGAGCAGATGCCACTACCAGGCACCACTGGATGAGAAAGGAACAACGTACTTCCAGCAAGCTCTGCAGCACCCAGCCCCAAGTCAGTACCAAGGAGCTGGTTACAAACCCAGGGTCTAGGCTCTCAGTTCCCCCAAGACAAGTTCAGGAACCTGCACGGCAAACTCTCCCCCTCCCCTCCCCCGGGGTAGACCTGGGAATCAAAAGCAATCATCTGGCACCAAAGAGAGGGGCAGGGCATACAGGGAGATGCTCAGTCAACCCGTGACAAAGCGGAATAAAACCATGATGGGACTCACTCTTTCCACTGTACAGAAAGTCTGCTGGTTTGGCTGACAGTTGGGGGCTGCCCAGCATCCCTGGGAGGAAGGGCAGGGGTTCTGTCCCTATGCATATGGCCATGGAGACCCTGTGAGGCAGTGCTCCTATCACGGGACAGGGGGGTGACAACCACTTACCAAGGCAGGAAGTCCTTAGCCCCCAGACCACCTACAACACAAGAAAAGGTTTTTTGAGAGAGGGAGGGTAGGCACGGGCAGGGAATGGTCTGGAAACCTACACTTTACGACTTTACCCATACCCAGGGCCCCTCAGAACCCCAGGTGTCAAAGGTCCTGGGGTGCACTGTGTCCTCAGGAGTGATCGGAGCCCAGTGCTGGACATCATAGGAGCCCTGGGCCTCCTTCAGGCAAGGAGCTATCAGAATAAGAGATGAGTAACAACAGCTTCCCCTCTTGGAACACCACTGGTCCAGGAAAGGTGGACAATCCTGTGATGACGTTGGGGCGGGGGAACCATTTAGAGAGACAGGTGTTAACCATTTTGGGGAAAATGGCATCAGTGAGTAATGAGAGATCCTTTCAGGAGTCTCTCAATCAGTTATCTGAAGGTAGCATCCAAAGAAAAGAAAGAAGGGAGGAAGAGGCAGCTCCAAGCTGGACTAGGTATGCAGGGGTAAATAAAAATAAGCCTCAGGGGTTGGGGACTTGCAAGGGGAAAACCACCCTCACTGACCACCCTGGATAAAACTTACTGTAGGACGGGAACTCAAGGTGCAGTTTGAGTCCTCACAGGAAACAGCAGGCCGCTTGACCTAGGACGAAGTTAACATTAACAAACAGCCTTTCATAGCTGGGACTGCCAAGAAAGCCACTCACAAGGAAGGAACACAGATAAGCCTGAGCTCTTCAGGGGGAGGGAGGTAGGCATGCATAACCACGTTTTCACTGCCACGGAGTTGATACAGGCTCAAGGTTACCTGTTAGGGCAGTGCAGAATTGCCCCTGTGGGTTTTTGAGGCTGTAACTCTATAGGAGTAGAAAATCTTAAGGGAGCTCTTCATGGATCCAAAGCAGGGGCCCTGGGAGGTGGCCTTAGCAAGCTGGGCCAGGCATTTCTTTTCCCTTCAGGGTAAGCTGGGGGTGGTTTTCCAGGCGCTGCAACCTGGCACCAGGGGTCAGGCTTCCTTTAGACGGTGGAGGACCCACACAGAGATGGACCGTGACCTGCGGGGAGGGAACCGGAGCCTGGGAAACCCTCCATGGGTCTCGAGCAGGAATTGACTTTGTGGCAGGGAGTTGCTGGGGGATGGGGGGGAGATGGGATATTCTAATCCTGTTTAGAACCTCTCAGCAAGTCAGCCCGGCATTCCTGTCTCGTCATCTCCAC
>PVJH01038675.1:0-16982 GCA_004026705.1 Nesogale talazaci | reverse complement strand
GGGGACATGGAGAGGGGAGGGTCCTGGGAGATGCTGGAGCAGGGAGGGTGGTCCCAGGGCATCGGGAAGACTCAGAAAAGAGACAGAAGAGCACAGGAGTCAACGGTGACATCTTCAATGGCGAAGAGCCAGGGACACGAGCAGCTTGGGGAAATTCCAGAATTACCGCTGGTGGTGGCCAAGTTCCCTCCTCCTCCCCCAGCCCCTGGCTCCACCTCCTACCTTTCTTGGACACTCTAAGCCCCCTGTTCCTGCACGCCCCTCAGGTGGGGGAGGGGGGAGGGGGGGAAAGGCTACACCCAGGACTGAGGACTCGGTAGCAGAGAGGACCAGCCTGGCTGGGTGCTCGGGGTCCACACCTCACAAAGCTGTGGCTGTGTAGCTGGCAAGGAATCAGAGCACATCACCAACCAGCGGCGGCTGGGAGCCAGCCAAGTGCAGGCACCAGGGAGCTTATCGGCAGCTCCCGGTGCCCAGAGGGCCTCCAAGGCCACGTAATCCAGGCCAGCTCTCGGCAGACAATGACCCTCTCCCAAGGTTTGGCCTCTTATCTCCGTGTCCCCAGGAGTCCTTCCTCGCACCGGACTCCTGTCCCTGTCCTATCACACGGAGAAAGGGCTGTTTTAAGGAGGCTCAGCTGTTTTTGGAACCACTCGACAAATATTTGCTGAGCTCCACCACGTCCCTAGCCATGTCCTGGCAGACAGGACACAAGATGAGCCAGACCTGGCTTCCCTGCCCTTGGAGAGCCAGCAGCAGGAACATCACTGGGAAGGGGAGAGCCCCCCAGCGTCTCTGTCTCTCGCCTGTGTGAGGTGAACTGGTCAGTTCCGCACCCCACCCCACCCCTGGAATGACCTGCTTGCCCTGTGATGGGATGTGGCCAGAGGGGCAGCAAGTCCCAACCTGGCCCAGGTTTTTGGAAGTATTTCCAACTGAAGAGCATGCTCTCAGTGGACCGCTGGTCCAGGGAGCACCGGCGCCATGCCCAGTGGCAAAGAGGAGACCGTGCTGCGGTGGATTGGATGCCTGAGCGCCGAGAGAGAAGCTGGGGGAGCATCTGCAAGCTGACACCATCCTGGCTGTGAGGAGGGTGTGTCTCAGAGATGGAAGGATGGTGGCCATGACCAGCTGAGTCTTCATCATGTGACAAGCTCTGAGCCTGGGCCCTCCTGGGTGCTATCCAGCATCACAGACGCAGCCCTGGTTAGGTGTTGGGCTGCTAACCACGGCATTATTGGTTCGTCGAGCCTATCAGCCACCCGGAGGGAGAAAGATGAAGCTCTCTGCTGTCATAAAGATGGGTAACTTCAGAAACTCCATACTGGGTTATTATGAGTCAGATCATCATGCTTATGATCAACTCGACCATAGCAGAGTTTTCATTTGTTTTGTTCTTGTCTTTCTTTTTTTTTAATCTTGCTTCATGGTCTAATCGTCGACTGGGAGGGAGATGAGAAAGGTTATGACCACATGTCACAGATGTCCGCTCGTTACTTCCTTGCAACTAAACTTCTCTTCTGATGAAATCTCCTTGGCCTCTCTAGGCAGAGCACTGAGTAGATGAGCCTGTTCTACATGCCAATGGACAGCCTCTTTGTGGTGTTGCTAGTCTTACTGGGTACCTCGGGTTGGGTGCATGGTTAACTTGTTATTGGTGGATGGGTGGGTGAGTGGCTTGTTTGCTTGGCCAGTGGCTAGTTGGATGGATGGCTGATGGGTTGATATAGTGACTAAGTTGATTGGCTGGTTGGCTGGTTGGTTGACTAGTTGACTGGCTAGCTGGCTGACATTTTCTGATTTTCAACTGGCTGGCTGGCTGGCTGACTGGTTGGTTGGTTGGTTAGTTGGTTGGTTGGTTGGTTGGTTGGTTGGTTGGTTGGTTGGTTGGTTGACTGATTTATTGGGTGATTAATAGACTGCCTGGCAAGCTGTTTGGTTGACTGGCTGGCTGGCTGACTGGTTGGCTGGTTGATTGGCTAGTTGACTGGCTAGCTGGTTGATTTATTGGCTAACTGGATGGATGGATGGATGGATGGATGGATGGATGGATGGAAGGAAGACTGACTGGTTGGTTAGTTGGTTGGCTGGTTGGTTGATTGACTAGCTGGTTGATGTGTGTGTGTGTGTGCACACGCACACAGGGACATGGAAGAGGAGGTTTGGTTTTCTCTGCCTTGTTTCCTAGCTTGAAGCTGTTCTGTAGAAGAGGAGGCTTCCTCTCCTAGGACACAGTCTGCTCAGGTGCTTGCACTGTCTTTCCCAATGCTTCAACCCTTCCTCTACTCAAAGCCACCACGTGACTCTGTGGTTTGTCCCATGAGTGATGGAGTACTAGTCTTGGCCCCAGAGATGTCCTGCTTGCCGTGTGACCCACTGGTCAACAGAACATAGCTGTGACCCCAGACTCAGCCCAGTCTTTGGAGGCATTGCCAAGGGAACAACATGCCCCTAGAGGTCCACTGGTATTGGAAAAAGAAAAGGCAGGTGGCACAGCCTTGACCTCTCTGCAGCTGGGTCAACTCCTGCAGAAATGTCCCAGGTGATGACTCGGGGCTCTGTCCCCACCCCTCCTCATCCTTCAAGAGATGCCCATGAGATCAAGATAGGAAAAATGAGCTGTTCGCGTGTCCTGGTTTCTCACCCACTGCTTCCCACCCACCACTGTGTCTTGTCGAAGAGGCTCCCTCCAGGCTCGTGGAAAACAGGGGCCTTCTGAGACGCCAACCCAGCTAGTAATTAAGCAGACTCAATGCCGTCCAAAAAACACAAGAGCAAGTTAGCCCCGATAATCCCTGCAAACTTTAGTTGAACCATCCCGAAGATTCCTGCTGATTTCCCAAGAGGAATGTCCTTCAGGAGCTGGAGCCAGGGGACCAGGCCACCCCTCTATCCACCCTGCCATCTTCCAAGGCATCCATCCGGCTTTTATACCCAGGGAATGTGGGCTCCCTCGCTTCTTTTTAAATTTTGAGTTTTATGGTAAAGATTGGTGGTGCTTAAAAACAACACACCTGCTCCCAGGTGTCTCTGATTCGTCAAGACTGCCATCAGCCAAGAGTGGTTCACCCACAGCATGCCGGAGAGGAAGAGTCCTTGACACCTACCAGTCCCCTCCCTGACCTTCCGCATACAGGCCTAGGCTAGGCCATCCATGGCTGCTACCTCTATTGACAACTCACCAGTTGCTACGACTGGATTCTGACCTAAGGCAGCCCCACCCATGTGTGCAGAACAGGGCTGTGCTCTACAGAATGTCTCAAGGGTGGGATCTTTTGGAAACTCTTTCAGAGTTTACTTCCAAGCCCCCACCCCACTCTCAAATAGTTGGTAGTTGAAACACCGGCCTCTTGATGACTACTTGAGAGATTTACAGCCGATCTGACGTCTGAGGATGCCACACTAGGGACAGGAGGGACAGTGGCGGGACCCTTCTGGAAATTCACAAGAAGCTCAGTAGTCTAAGGGGACCCTTGGAAATGACCCTCTCCTGGTTCCTAAGATGACCACCACCAGGGCTCATGCCTCAAGGCTGGGAAGGGGCTGACTCACAAAAGAAAGTGACCCAAACTGAGAAGAAACAAGTCCTCCAGGTAAAGGTCCCCAGGGCGACAAGGAATGCCAGTGGTGGCGCAGACAGCAGGCTAAGTCCCCAGTCTGCTGAGCAGATGTTCCTCCATGTATGGGCTCCAAGACCCCTGGGAGGGCAAGGAGACCCCAGTGGCACATAGGAACCAGAGAAGTGTCGGGACTCTTGAAAGAGTCGGGAGCCAAATTCAGAGAGGCAGCTGTTGAAGGGTTTGTCGCTTGGAATGAGTCACTGGGGGAGTGTTTACACCAGGGTGATTGGCAGGCACTACAAATCAAGGGTTTCCTGCTGCTGCTGCCGCTGTTGCGTGAGAGCCAGCTGGCCTGGCGGAGGGGGCCAATCCCGGGAAACTGAGAAGATCCCTTCCCCACAGACAGAGGTGCTTAGAGAGGAGGGCAAAAAAAGGGCACAGAACGACCAAAGTTGCAAGCGATCTTAAGGCAAAGTAGAAAAATAGGAAGTCTGCAGTGAGCACGCACAGGAGCTCAACAGCTCATTTTTCTTTTCTTTTTTCATAAATCACTTTATTGGGGGCTCTTACAGCTCTTATAACATTCCACACACCCAATGGTATCAAGGACATTTGTACAAATGTTGCCATCATCGTTTCTTTTTTTTTCTTTTTTTCGCTCCCCCCACCCCCCTCCCCATCATCATTTCCAAAACATTTTCTTTCTACTTGAGCCCTTGGTATCAGCCCTCTCCCTCTCCCACCCCCCCACCACCCTTGTGAACCCTAGATGATGTACAAGTTATTCTTGTTTTCATATTTCACACAATTATTTTTATTTTCACGTTTTTCATCTTTTCCAGCAGCCCCATTTTTTTTCCCCAAAACTACCAGATTATTGTGCAGATAGCGAGTGCACAGTATCAGCTTGCTTTGCAATCTGCACCACCATGGCATAGTAGTTTCCTGTGCCTGGTGTATGGGGGAATGCGGGTCACACGTGTGTACGGAAAAACTATGGTCCGTGGACGACCTGCAGGGGCGGTTCTGTCCTGAAGAGTCAAGAGGAGTCTGTTGATTCAACCGCGGTGTTTTTTGCTGGGGGATAGGGGCTGTAGTTCAGGGTTTTTTCCCTTAATGTCTCCCTTTTTTAAATTTTGATCGGCAGCATGTTTGTTTGGGGATGCTTCCTTTTCCAGTTGGAGGCGGCAAGCTGCGTGGCCAACTCCGCTGAGCCCGCATCAATGAGACAACAGTGGATGGGGCTTGCCGTGTGCCAGCATCTACCCAACGCCCTGTCTGGGCGGAAGGCCATCTCTGCCTCCGGGGAACAGCAGTGCCTCAGGCAGGGGATTCCCACTGGTCCCTCTGTCCACACTGAACTGGCCCACTTATTTTCTAGCCCCTAAACCCACACTCAAGCAAAATGTCAATATAAAAATAACCACAGTCAACATACGGAAAATGTGAGGGTGGGGGGTTGGGGGGTGGAATAGAGGTCTATGTCAAGAAAGCTAAATAAATATCCGCACAATAGGATTGATGGATAGCATCCCATGCAGGGGAAAGACGGAAGGTGACAAAGATTCGATTTTGCTTGGCTCCATTCCCAAGGCTCATGGACGCACAGTCAGGCCATCAAGTGACACACGGCCAAGGATCCACATCAAGACCTCTGTAGAGTGGTAAAGAGCGAAGAGGTCACAGGGCTGAGGATTGAAGTCAGCTGGCCCAAGCCATGGTGTTTCCAATCGCTTCCTGTGCAGGTGACCATTGGGCTCACTGGGTAAGGAAGACCCAGGCATGGGAAGGGTGGTGCCGGCCAGGAGCAGGGAAAGGGCCATGGACCGTCAGAGAGGGCGCCAGTCTGCCTGGGAGGAGGTGAGAACACCCCTTAGAAGAGAGGATGGCAAGACTTCGCCTCGTGTCATTGTGGACATATTGGCAGGAAAGGCCAGTCCGGTGGGGAGGAAGGACGTCATGCTTGGTCAAGGTCAACGGGAACAGAGGAAGATCTTCTACGAGAGGGATGGACTCAGGGGCCACAACCATGGGCTCCAACCTAACAATGAAGGGGAGGCCCTGCCACAAGTGGGTCACGGTGACTTGGGGCTGGCAGGACGGCCGCTCACAAGGACAGGAAACTCACCCTGCTGGCAGCCAGTGCAGGGGGGATCTCGGGGACGGAGACCCGTCAGGATGAAGCCTGGGTCCAGCCTGCACACCAGGCACGTGGTGGCCCTACATGCCCTCGGCCCCAAAGCACGGGACCCAGATGCTGCCACCGAGCACCAAGAAGCAGAAACCAGCCGCCTCTCCACGAGATCCCCACAGCGGAAGTCCTGGGTTCTGCGTGATAAGGATTTGAGGGGACCAGGAGGCTTCCTTCTCTGAGACGGTACTAAGCACTAGCACTGGCTGAGTTCCTGAGGGGTGCCCAGTGTCCAGCAGCCTGTGTCAGGGCCTGCGATTGTGTGGCGGGCACTGTGGATTCTTACCCCTGCTGGGAACCTTCCCTCAGCCTGGATTCTCCAGACAGCAGCTGCCACTGGCCCCCTTCACCCCCTTTTCAGCACACAGGCCACGAACCCCAGCTCCCCCAAGCCAGCTCTGGTTCCACCTGCACTCACACCCATAGCAGCTGCCTGAGGGATGTGCCACCACACACCAGGCTCTGCTGGTGGAAGCTCGAAGCTAGGGAACAGCCGGCATGACCAGTGGGCCTGAGGATCCAGCTTTAACACCATCCTCCCTCTTGGGCTGACCCCACCGAGCCCACACTTGACTGTGCTAA
The DNA here is from genome assembly GCA_004026705.1 of Nesogale talazaci. Classification (NCBI taxonomy): domain Eukaryota; kingdom Metazoa; phylum Chordata; class Mammalia; order Afrosoricida; family Tenrecidae; genus Nesogale; species Nesogale talazaci. The sequence goes on along the minus strand of PVJH01038675.1, from coordinate 10,649 downwards.
GAATCTCCTCCGTGTGGAGAGGCCCCGGAGTGGGCAGCCCTCCCTGGTCAGTGGGGGGGGGGGTCCTCACCATTTCCCAGGCCCTGTCCCACGGTCGGGGTGAATTCACTGTCACCTCCTCCCGCTGAGCTCCGGACTCTGCCCCACGGTGATCCCGACGCAGCTTCACTCTTCCAGTACTGACTGCTAACCACGCAGGACAGCGTGGTCCAATGCACAGCAAGGCCTCTCGGCCGTCACGCCAATGCAGACACACGGCCACGCTGCGGAGCAGGGCACAACTGCCCGCGGAGAGGGTCCGAGACTCTTGACCAGAGGAAAACAAAACCCAGCCCATGACCCGGCTCTTGAGCTGGACCACACAGGTCCATCCCCCAGAGGTCACGTCCACTGGCCGGACCAGGCTGCATGCTGACAGGTCTGCTTTCCCAGCTCACCTCTCGGTCAGCTCCAGCAGGGGGAAGCACGGCCTGGCCCCCCGCCATCCTCACAACTGCCCCTCCATGCCCCCGGGTCCAACAACTGCGTCAATCGTCTCTGAGAGGGACCCCCGCTTCTGTGCTGCCCTTCCCCTTTATCAAGCACGATGTCCTTCTCTGTCCCAGAAACACCCGCTGAAGCCCAAGCCTCTGTCCTTGTGAATGATGCCTGATTTGGAAACAGGTCTCCTAGGACATTCTCAGTCCATATGAGGTTATGCTGGTGTGCGTTGTACTGGGGTAGAGTAACTGGAGATGATGCTACAGTGGGTTATGTTGGGGTATACTGGAGATTATGCTGGGTGGGTTATAAATGGGTGGTTATGCATGAGATGATAATAGGGTACTTTATACATGAGATTATAATGGGGTACTTTATATATGAGATTATAATAGGATAATTTATACATGAGATTATAATAGCATAGTTCATACATGAGGTTATAATAGGGTAGTTTCTACATGAGATTACTCTGGGGTAGGTTATTCATGAGACTATGCTGAGGTGGGTTAAGCTGGGGCAGGTTACACTGGGGTGGATTATCCGTCAGCCTATATGTGAGCCTACAGTGTGGCAGGCTGTACATGAGGTTATGCTGGGGCAGGGTGCATCCTAATACAGTCTGAGTGGTGTCCTAAAACAAAAAAGGATACAGAGAGATATGCAGACAAAGGGGTCATGGGCCATTTCAGCTGCAAGAAGAGAAGCCCCTGGAACCCCCAGAAAGCAGGAGAGGCTGGAAGCAGATTTTCCTCGGAGATGCAGGAGAAATCACATGGTCGTAGCCCTGGTCTCAGACACCCAGAAAATCTAAATTCCTGGATAGAAAGAGTATAAACTTGAAAATCAGCCAGAGATACTGGGAACTGGGCCCTGCCTGGCTGCGAAATCCCAGACAGGCTCAACAAGACCTGATGTCTGTGGATAAAGTGGGACGCAGTCATCCCACCAGCCAGGGTTGCTGAGAGGCCTGAGCTGTGAACGTCTCATGCCTGATGAAAGGCCAGGATCATCCTGAATGATCGAGCTGCTAACCACGAGGTCATCGGTTTAAATCCCCCTCCTCCCCTCCCCCCTCTACTCCATGGGAGAAAGATGAGGCATTTTACTGCTGTAAAGAGTTACAGCCATTTCCAGCTCAGGTTGGTGGCCCCCTCTTGCAGGTGATGTGGCTTTGTGTCTTATAAGACTTAATAAATGTTCTCTTTAAATTGGGGGGGGGGGGGGGAGACAGAGAGAGAGAGAGAGAGTTACCATCTCAGAAACCCACAGGCTTCTACAAGCCAGAAGGGGCCGAGGGGCCATGAGTCCCCGCGTTTGCCTTTGGTAGGGGGTTGCTGTTCCTCAGAGTCGTCCTTCACCCCCTGTCTGCCTGGCATCCGAGAGAGCAACCTCCTAAATACGTGTAGAATGAATGATTTAATGAATGCCACTGGGTCTCTGCAATGTGTCTGCTGCAGTTCATCATATCATGAATGATGTATGCTTCCACGACCTTTCAGATTTCCATTTAATCGCTCCTCTAGATCCTCTCCTGATTTACTCCCGTGACCCTGAGCAGCATACGGCACCTGTTCGACGCCCCGGGGAGCGGGCTGCGTCACAAACCACCCCGGCCCTGCCTGGCTTGAGATGAGAGTGATGTCTGACTTCCCCCAGGCTGACCTCGAAGCACGTGAGAGGTGGACGCTGAATAAAGAAGACCACACAAGAGCAGACGGGTTTGAGCTATGGTGCCGCCCAAGACTCCTGGAAGCACAGCTCCGACTCTGTTGGAAGTGCGGTCAGTGTTCCTTTAAAGCGAGGAAGGCAAGACTCACCCACTTTAGACAACTTCGCAGGAGAGACCAAGCCCTGGTGGACATCAAACTTGGTAAAGTAGAGGAGCGGCGGAAAAGAGAAAGACCATTGACAAGACGGATTGACACGGTGGTTTTACCAGAAAAAGCTCACACATAACCACTGTGAGGATGTCGCAGGCCCCGGCTGTGTTTCATTCCGTTGTACACAGGTCTCTTTGACCCAGGACACTCTACCACCCCTGTCAACAACCCCAAGGGTGGACTGACTGTCCTTGAGCTCATAGGCTGGGGGCAGGCCAACATCAGCTGAGACACCTGGCCAAGATGGCCCCACTCACGTCCCTATCAGGTGACCGCCCCAAGACTGTGCCTGTGGTAGATGGGTGGCTTTGTGTCAACTAGACACACCTGGTTAAGGGTGGAGTCAGGCCTGTCCATCAGGTCACAGCCTAATGGCACCTCTTTGAAGTCATAATAAGTCTTTTATAGTGATCCTCCCCCCCCCAAAAAAAATAAGCCTTTTATATAAAAGTGTGTTGATCACCTAATGCCAACTGCACTGGCCATTTTTCCAGGGACTTTTTCCTGGGACTCTGCACCCCATGACCTCCCTGCTTCCTGGGCCTGTTGCCAGCATGTGGCGCTCTGAGTCTGCAGGGGGATGCATGGGCTTGCCTCCAACTGACCACGTGAGTTAGCCTGGCCTGGGGTCCCTGCTTCAGATGGAGCTCTTTCTTCCCAGAACATGAGGGTCACTGGATCTGTTTCTCCAGACAACTGGCCTCGTACAGGGTGGCTCACTGGCCTGTCCAGTCTGACTGCCGGCTGCCTGAGGCCTTTAGAGCTCCGGTCTAGGCTGGTGTGTCAGCGGGAGCAATTCACGAGGGTAAGGTGGGAGAGACAGAAGAAAGACTCCCTCCACAGAAGACCCCCAGAAGCATATATACATGAGCTCTTAGGCAAGCATGTATCTATGTGATGCCCCCACCACCCCGACACACCTCTAAGGACAAACTGACAGCCAACATGGGTTCCTGGTGGGCCTGTGAACCACAAGGTCAGTGGTGTGGAACCACCAGCTTCTACAAAGGAGAAACAGGGCATCTCCAGTCTTAGAGACCGAGGGGGCCGTCAGTGCAACCGCTCTAGGGAGAGCCACCATGGGTCGGAGTTGGCTGGATGGCCGTGATCTCAGCGTGCTGTTCTCAATGTCGTCATCTGAGGCACATCCTCTTGTCACCCTCAAGTTAGAGATGATGCCCTGAGACACGAAAGAGTGCAGGGACATGCCCAAGGCCAGGTCTGAGCAGGCGACAGGCGTGGATTCCAAGCCTGGCCATCAATTGCTGAGCCTGGGTTCCTGTCCGTCCCCGAGGCCAGTCCCCCTGGGGCCGCAGGCTCTGTCCCCTGGGGGAGGCAGCAGGACCAGGGCCATGGCTGGGTGGACCGGGACCATGACAAGCAGCCGACAGGCGAGAACAAGAGCTCTGCCTTGCACTGGCGGCGGAAACTTGAGCAGCCGGTGTCGAATGGGAAATCAAACCGGGCTCGGCACAGAGCTCATTCAGAAAGCCAGCTGGGGGGAGGTGGGGAGCTGGGGGAGGGCTGCTGCAATATGAGGGGTGCCCACGAGCTGGGAAAATGGATTTTCTTTTCTTGAGACCAGAGTGGACAAGGCTGGGGAGGACCGGTGGGGGGCTGGGGGGGCAGGGGGGAGTGAGCCAAAACGGTGACATCAGAGGATAGTTCATCGGGGATGGCTTGACACTGAGGTCAATCTGCTCCCTGGGAAGGCCCAGACTGCACACCTGGGGGAGGAGAGAAGCTTCCTCAAGGGGTGGGTGACAAGTATTTTGTTCCAGTAAGGCGGGGTGTGGGGAAGAACACATCCTTCAGCAGTTCACTTAGGAGTCCACATGTGGGGCTTTGGACAGTGGGTGTCTGGCCCTGTCCTGGTGGGCAGGGCAGGGTGAGTGATGGGTAGGTCCTCGGGGAAGGGTTGCTGTTTTTGTTTTTGTTTCCCAGTGGGCTGTTTTGGAGAACCATAAAGGATGAGGGCATTCGTAACCGTCACTGTTTTCAAGGACCATGGGTGCCTCTGCCCCCACCCCACCTCTCTGAGTGGCAGGCTTCTCCTCCAGAACCTGGACACCCACGCAGCTTTGTCAGGCCCTGAGAGAACCACATGGGCTGTGACGTATGGTGCTAGCCTGTGTTGGGTATCCAATAGCAATCCCTGCTGCTGCTGCTGCTCCTCCTCTCCTTTTTCCAACAATCACTCTCCCACTCCCTACGCCCAGAGTTTTCTAGAAGTATTAGAAGAGCAGCTGAAAATCATGGTCTCAGGCACTTATGGGTATTACCCCCCCCCCCAAAAAAATGACATCTCTACCTACCCAAGCTATGTACTTCACTTTTTTTTTCAAATCAAACTTATCATCTTCAAAGCATACTCCCCATTACGCTTAATCCATTTGTGAAATCTGATTCCATGCATAGAAAAAATTTTCAAACTTGTCTGTCTGGATGGCTGACAGCAGCTCCCTCGTTTTTTTCTTCACCTTTTGTGTGTCGTCACTTCGCTGTCCTTTCGTGTCCCTCTGCATTGGAGGAAGCAAAAAAGAAGTCCCTCGGAGCGAGGTCAGTGAGCAAGGTGCGTGGCCAAGAGAGGCACGCTGTTATTTTTGCAAAAGCTGGCACACTGGGGTGGCTGCATGAGCAGGTGCATTGTCGCGGTGGTAAAACCAGTCCCCGGTCTGCCACAAATCAGGCCTTTTTTTTTTTTTCTTTTGTCGCACACTGTTATGTAGTATTTTCAGAACCTCTAAAGAGGAAGCTTGATTAACAGTCTGACCTGGTGAAACAAACTCCAAATGCACTGTCCCCCTCACATCAAAAAGCAAATGAGCAATGTTGGGGGTGGGGGGGGAAGGTACCCCCTTGTATACTGTTGGGCTAGTGTGCTAGTCCGGGTAGACCAGAGAAACAAATCCATAGACACTCATATGTGTATAAGAAAGAGGCTTCTATGCAAGAGCAACTGAACATTGAGAAGACATCCCAGCCCAGTCCAATATTAGCCTATATGTCCAATACCAATCTATAAATTCTGTTCAGATTCACGCAGCACATGCAATGATACTGAGACAATCACAGGTCAGTGAGTGCAGAGTCTTGTGTATCCAGTGACGGTAGAAGCATCTCAGCATTGGCAAGGGTCTCCCCATGGCTCCTCCAGTTTTCAGGGCTCAGGGTCTATCAGCATACTGCCATGTGTCTTGTCAGCTGCAATATCTCCCAGGAATGGGTAGTGAGTTTCTCACCTCCAAAGGGAAAATATGGCCAGCTTTTCCCAGAATTCTTAGGAAAAGGCCATACCCACACTGAAGTCTCATTGGCTATCTCCAGATTGACAGGCTAGACTCCACCCTTCCACTCTTAATTCTCAAATTGACACCAGATTAGGTGACTGCCCCAGCTAGCAAAGTCTTTCCCCGGTCTCTGGAAATGTGCAGGTATCATGGCAGCCACAAGACTGGCCGCTCAGTGTCAGCTTTTACCAGAACAGAGAATGGCCTCCAGGGACCCTAAAGGCACCAGGTCCCCCAGCTCCAGCTGAGCTGAAGGGGTGGCATGGCTTCCCTGGAAGAAAGGCACTGAGGGTGTGACCTCTTTGGCAATCGGGTCTTAAAAGAGACTATCTTGAAACATAAGACCCTGAGATGAGGTCAGAGTAGAGCGGGATGGGACCTCATCGCTGTGGCTGCTGTCCTTATGTTGAAAAGGAAAAGAGAAGAGGGGAAGAAACACAAAGACCCGGAAGCAGAAGAAGGACTTCCTGAAGGGCTGCAGAAGCTAGTCCAGGAGGACTGGGAGCGTTGGGTGGAGGCTGAATGATGACCTGGCAGACTGTGGGCTGTTAGCAAAATTAAATCACACATGCTAGCCAGTAAAAAGACATCATTCACGATGGTGTTTAAAGGCACCCTGGGCGTTCACAATACATTTTATCTCTGAGAACAAAGTCAGTCATCATCTACACATGATGTCAGGAATGAAAGAAACCAGGGCACTTTCTAGACTTCAGTCCTGTGGCCGTGCCGTGGTCAGTCGAGAAACGCACTCTGCCAGGTTTCACTAGACTGAAGGTAGAGAGATGACACAACCTCCCTGGCCACACCCAAAGACGACAGAAAGCACTCAATGAGGGAGGGAGGTCAAGGGCGGGGGCCAGCGGTATGGATTACACCTGAACCAGAAGGAAATGACCAGCCTCACCACTGAGTCAATCAACAGTCTCTTGATGAGTGAGGGGGGATTTGCAGCTGTCACCTGACACCCCCTCTCTCTGGAGCAACAGTCAACACTGTGGTAGAAGCAGCCAGGAAACCAAAGGCAATGTTGCAAGGGACAAATTGGCTACAACAGAATGCTGTAGGGTTTTAAAGACAAAACATGTCTCTTAGATAGCCACGGTACACCTGACCCTGGTCCTGGTCTTTTCAACCTCCTCGTGTCCAAGTCAGAGCTGGATAATGAAAAGGGAAGGGGGATGTGTTAGTCCGGGTAGACTAGAGAAACAAATTCATAAACACTTATGTATATAAGGGAGAGATTTAGATACAAGAGGAACTGGACATTGAGAAAGCATCCCAACCCGGTCCAGTCCAAGCCCACAAGTCTGATATGAGCCTACATGTCTGATGCCAGTCTATAATCTTCTTCAGACTCACGAAACACATGCAATGATGCCGAATGCAGGATAATCACAAGCCAGATGGTAGAAAGCCTGGGTCCAGTGGTGGTGTAACCCTCTCAGCACTGGCAGGAGCCTCCATGTGGCTTCTCTAGGTCCAGGTATCTGGCTCCATCAGGGTGGGTCCATGTGGCTTCTCCTCAGGGATGTGTCACAGGGAGCCAGCCCTTGTCAGTCGAGTGTCTTCGAGAAAGTGAACCGAGAACGGCACTGCAGTGTCTCCACCTCCAAGAAGGAAGTACCAGATTTCCCAGAATTCTCAGGAGCAGGCCATGCCCACACAGAGGTCTCATTGGCTATCTCCAGATTGACAGGCTAAACTTCACCCCTACACTCTTCATCCTCATATTGACACAAGATTAGGTGACTGCCAGGGGGGGCATTGGGGAATGGCCATACTGCACTTGTAATGTCAACATAGAATACTGAGCATGCCGTGGGCTGCTGGAAGAGCAAAACAAGTTAGTATTTGAAGAAATACAAGCAGAAAACTCCTTAGAGCAGCAGTTCTCAAACTGTGGGGCATGACCCTTTTGGGGATCAGACCACTCTTTCTTTCTTTCTTTATTTATTTCTTTCTTTCTTTTGTTTTTTTTAGAACGACTCTTTCATAGGGGTTTCCCAAGTCATAACAGTAGCAAGATGACAGTGATGAAGTAGCAATGAAAATGATTTTATGGTTGGGGGGTCACCACAGCATGAGGAACTGTGTGGCAGGGTAGCGGCAAGAGGAAGATGAAGAACTGCTGCTCTAGGGGGGAGAATGGCGGACTTTGGTGCTTGCTTTGAGCACATCACACAGAAGAGCCAGTCTCTGGACAAGGATGCTTGTCTAAGCAGAGGGCTGAGGGCCAAGGATTCAATGTACCACCACTAAAGACGCTGGCCCCAGACCACACGCCATCCCATCCCACTCCACACCAGGTTGCCAGGGGCTGCCGTTCACTCTGCAAAGACCCCCACAACACGGAGGCCTTCTCTTACACAGTCTGCTGGGCTCTGGGGGGATGGAAACAAGACCCATGGTCCTTTCCAATACCTCCCTGTCACGCTCTGCTTCCCAAGTTCAACATTAACCCGAGACGTGCAGATGTCCCCCTCCCCTCCCCCTCCACAAGTTCCAGCCTGAATCCCGGGCTTGCCTTCCCCTCCGGACTCTCCGTGAACTGGCTGCGCCATCTGGGAGGAAATTTTCTACAAAGACACCAGTGGATCCCCCTTCAGATTTTGAATTTTCCACCTTAAGCCAAAGCCCCAATCTCTACCCATGTGCATTTTGGGTGCTCTCCTGATCTGGTGGGAGCAATGTTTTGGAGAATGAAGTCATTTAGCCCCCCAGCCCCACAACTGCCGTGCCACATGGACCAAAAAAAAAAAATCCTGTGCCGACACAGAAGGTCCACTTCATCACTAATAACTGCAGTATTTCCTGTGGTTTCTCCCAAGCCCTGTTTACCAAGCCATGTGGCTTTTTGTTTCTAAGGGGGAGTAGGAGCTGAGTATTAACTTTGGCACTATCAGAAATTCCAAATGAGCAAATGACTACATGGTGGTCAAAATGGCACACCTTTACTTCCGTGGTTTCAGAATGTCTTAGTTAAGTAGGTACTTATCAAGGGCCAGCATGCCAGCACTCTTCTGTCAGCTGAAGATACAATGATGGCCACATCAGACAACATCCTGGCCCTTGAAGAGCGTACAAAGCCCCCCAAAAAAGAATAGAAAATGGCAGCATGGCCCTAGGGATGCACTGGGAACACCTGACTTGCCAAACAAAAGTGGGAAACAAGGAGGGGGGCAAAGGGGAAGAATAACTGTCAGATGCCATCGGGTTGGTCCCGGCCCCAGCACCCTGCATGTACCACAGACCCAAACACTGCCCGGCCCTGCGCCATCCCCACCTTTGTGCCTGTGCCGGCGCCCACTGAGGCAGCCACCGTGCCCACCCATCTCCTGAGGGCCTGCCTCCTTTGTGTGGCCCTTCCTTTGTGTGTACCAATAAAAGTAAAAAAGGAGAATGACTAGACAGTAAGTAGTCAGGGTTAGGAAAAGCCAAGGAAATTCTCAGACACACACACACACAGGAATGAGACAGACCGGGCTGGGACTACTGTGAGTCAAGGTGCGGAGTCTACGCTGACAGAAAAAGCAAAGTGCCATGCTGCATGACATCGCCAAATGTTGATGAAGAAGTGGAGCAACGGGAATACACCCACTGATGGTGAGTTCAGCCACTCTTAGAGAACCGTCCATCACTCGTAAAGGCCACCATACCCCTAACCAAATAATCTCATGCCTAGGTCCTGCTCAGGAGACATGAAAGTCACCATCCACAAAAACAGACTTGCACAACAATGTTCGTCAGCGATGTACTCGAGATAGCCCCAAACTGGAGATGACCCAAATGCCCATCAACAGAAGGAGAGATAAGCACATTGTGACATCATCTGACGAGGGTGAATGTCAAGCTGCTTTGATAAACAAAAGAAGGTGGTTCCAGAGAGAATTCATACTTTATGCCTCCGTGTGTGTACACCCCAAGAACCGGGACAAGCAGCTCAACACCAGAAGAAATCACACCAAGAAAATCCACGGGGTGTCTGGAGCTAGGAGAAGGTGGGGAATTAATGAGGGAACTTCTGTGGTGACAGAAATGCTCTGTGCCTTATTTGGGATGAAAGTCACACCCAACTGTCGACACACATCAAAAAGAACACCCAAGACCTGGAGGTTGCACTGGATGCTACTTAAGACTCACTTTTTTTGGGGGGGGAGGGGTAATAATTTAAGCTGCTTAACAGTAGATTAACAGGGAAAGAGGGCACACAAGTATCAGGAAACAGCTGAGTTGAGAGAGTTGTTCCCTTAGAAGTTGAAAGTGTGCCAAGCACCACCAGCCTCGACGGCGCCCATGCTTGAGCTTCATATAAATTAAATTACACAGCGTGTCATCTTTTGCGTCTCGTCCCCCCCACTCGAGATCACGCCTGTGCAGTTCTTTCAAGTTCAACGGGAGTTCCGTCAACAGCTTGGGTTAGAATGGTCCAAGACAATTTCATGGCAAAAATGCCAATAAAAACTCAGCACACAACCTCCCTGCTACGTACGAACATTCTCTGGGTGTCAGCCCCAAATCTGGTGAACTCCCATTCTGATGGGGGGAGGGGAGCCGGACAGCTACAGCATAAGCAAAAACGTGAACTAGATCATTCTAGCACCTGACTGCTCCCAGATGGGATCTGTACGTACCAGGTCATCTCACTTGGTACTTCCCACCGCCCCCGTCCGTCCTTCACGACGCCCTGGGGGGTGCAGGGGTGACGTGCCCGGCTGCCCTCTGCATGGTCAGAAGTTCAAAATCACCGGCAGCTCCGAGGGAGAAAGACTGGACTTTCCACTCCCCTCGTACACAGCCGCTGTCTCACAAGCTCTCGGGGGATCGCGGTGAGTCAGTACGGAGGCGCTGGCGGGGAGTTTGGAGTCTGGGGGGGATTAAGGTCTGAGGTGGGGCGATGGAGAAACAAGAGGGCACTAAGCAGCCCACGTGGGCTCACGGACCCGGGGCACCTGGCTGATGGTCCGCTCTATCTTCCAGACCATCATAAGCTTTC